>JAXQQM020082794.1:0-19242 GCA_034641835.2 Pinus albicaulis | reverse complement strand
CCTAAAAAATTTGTCTATATACAGCCAATTTTTTTTTTTTACTATGGGATACGATTATTAATTGGAATTACCATAGTTTTCCTCTTGAATCACCCTCTGTCTGGTATTCATCTAGGTTTAAATTCTTCTAAATTTTCTGACGACCCTAGAGCAAGAATTTCCATGAGGATTTTTTTTTGGGGCTTAACTTCCCCTCTTCTCAGTTCATATAGTAGACTTGTATAACTACATATTTTACCTTGTATTTCTCAGGTTTTTCTGTGCAGGATGATCACTAGGTCCTTCATCAAACTTCCCAGTTTGCTGGCCTACAAATTTTTCCCATATGTTAAAGCTCCAGCATCGAAGTATAGATGTATGCCTCCTCACATACATCTATCTCTACGCAGTTCACCACCATTCCTCCACTACTTTCCCAGTAGTTCTATGGATGGTAATCAGATGCTCGGCTCGTGGTATTTACCCCATGCTTACAATCGTACTTCACCCAACTGTTATCACACACTAGATTGTTCAATAGGATTTCCCACTCAGTTTATTGTTACAACCATCCAACATGTGTGACATTCTGGTACAAATTCAGCTGTTCCATGTGAAAACTAGGAAACAGCTCCTCGTGCTTCAATCAATTGGTGGTAGAGAATACTGCACTGGATAGTTTAGAATTTCTAGTCTTATATCATCGTCCTTAATTAGGGTTCAAATTCTACTTTCAGATGATTACACTTACCTTTAATAGAATAGTTTAAATTCTAACTGTTACCATTCTCTTCCTTGGACCATACATACTGAACCCCGATCGATTATCACAGGGTTATTGTTTCTTACTTTCTGTTAGTGGTTACAGGGGGTTCTGTGCCATCCGTATTGTATGATAGGTTTAGTTGTTTGGAACTTACTGTTCATGGTTACTGGTTTGTTACCATTTTCTATTTCTACACACAGAACTTAAATACTCCTTTCAAAGATATCAAGCTATACATATACATAGTTATTAGATTGGCTGTTTAACAAATCTATCATCTCAAATCTCATTATTACCAGGTAATCATACCTACACCCAACCATTTGTCTCTACTGTCAATAGTTGTATTTGCAATTACATAATGTATTGAACCATTAATCCATCTAACAGTGGCATACTGCAACTTAACATACAATTCATACATTCCCTAATGCACTATAACATTGCAATTTCATAAACTGCCTAAAGGATTATAACATCACAACTTCATAATTTCATAAAAGCCTATAACATCACAATTTCATAAATTGCATAAAGGAATATCATATCACAATTTCATAAATTGAGTAAAGGAATATAACATCACCATTTCATAAAAACAGAGATGATTAACACAGACTTACAGATATCTCCAAATTTATGCATGCACACCTCTACCATGACCAGTCCTCCCAACCATAGAATCCTCTTTATCTCCCAGGATTCACCCCCGAGCAGAGATCCTCCAAGAACAGACTAGCCTCAATCTGTTCTGGAGCATCTTATGTAAGTTGTGCTTTCCCCAAGCATGTTTCCAATTCTGCGTCCAGAATTTCAGGATGCTTTATTCCTGTTTAGCCTAGGCTTCCCATTCTGGGATTCTTTAAAGCTGCTTTAGGCTTTTCCTCAGCTTTTCCAGCTTTTTCTCACCTCTTCCCAACTACTCCTCTTCATTGGGGAAATTTAGATTTTTCCTCAAAAATCTAAATTAGAAATAATTCTTTCAAGGATTTTTGAAAGATTTGGGGAAAGTCTTTTTCTCCTTTTCCATCACCTCATGGATTAGGAATATGATCTCAGTTTCTCATCTGGTCATGGTGCATGCACAATATTTTATTTATTTTTCATAATTAAGTATTTAACCATATCCACATAACAATTATCCATTGGGGTCCACTCCCCTATGGATGTATGTTCAAATGTAAAATTTGAAAAGCACAGAACTTGGGGGTGTTACATATTCCCCCTCTGAAAATAAACACCGTCCTCGGTGTTGACAACTATCGATTTAGTTCATTTTGAACCTAATTATGAATGCTTTTCCATCATCTTAGCTTCTCTGTTCCATGTAACTTTTCAGCAGTAAAGTGCTCCACTGCACCTTTACTCTAGCTACTGGTCATTTTCGCAATTCAATTCCTTCTCGCTTTCATCTTTGAGGCGACTCTGGAAGGAATTTCCTCTTCTGGTTCCACCTGGACCACAATTCAAATCAATCATGTGAGAAGCATCATGTACAAAAATTATAACGTTTCCTTTCCAACAAGGAGACATGAAATATATCAGGAAATTTAATAAGCAATGGTAGGGCTAATGTATAAGCCATTAGTTTCCAGCAGAGTACTCTCCTGCCTCCACTATATTTACTGATGCCTTATGCAGTTGGTTTTCTTCCTACTTCTTTACAAGAAGTCTGTATGGAAGATATTTTATTCTGGTTTCTCTGTCCACAATTCATACCAATGTAAGTAATATCAGGTACATATAATTGATAATTCACAACCGCATTCTGCATTTCAATAACTTAAGAAATTCAGTTATAAATCAAACCGTTCAGGTTCATAATAGTTTAGTGCACGTTTTAGTACACTACTTATCCTTTCTTGTTTTTCAGTGAGATTCTTTCCTCACTCAACTTGGTCCAGTTCAGCTTTTTCTGGATTTTCTAGGTGATTTATCTTCACCTTCTTCCTCTTTGTTTCCAGAGTGCGCAATTTCCTGTTACACACTTGGCTAGACAATTTTTCAAATTTTTCATTAGTACTCATAAATGAGAGAAACCAGTTGTATCATATGCATGGTTATGCTTACCCCTTCTCATTTTATAGCTGTACTTCTAGTATCTTTTCATTGTTTCTTTTTGTCAATCAATTTAATTAGAAATAACCAGACTAGTCAATAATGTCTATAATTCAATTCTTCAAAACTTACGTGAAGAAATTTGGATCTCATGGGTTTCCCCCACACCCAAGTCCAAATACAGCTCATCTTCTTTTCTCTCGGTTTGTAGCTGTATGATTTCACACTATTTTCCTGTCTTAAATTTTAAGACTCAAGAAAATTTAACTTTAATAAAATTTACACCAATTAAAATTTTATAGTGTGAATACATGTTTCCTTTTATAGTGATAAATGTAATTTCTATAGTTCATCACATTCACAAGTATTAATACTTGATAATGTCAAAAATAAATTTGACACAGTTTCCCCTTTTCTATTTCTCTCATAGGCTTATATAATAGAATTAATTAAAATGGAATCATAAAAGTATTCCAAAATTTTATTTTATTTTCATAAAAGAATTCCTTCTTTTCTAATGCATAAAAGCATTCTATTTTTTTCTAACAAAAGTAACTCATAAATCTCTCATGCTTTTTTTTTTTTTTTTCCCTATTCTTTTTCTCATTATCTCTAAACTCATAAAATATATCAACTTGAAAATATAATTTATTTCCATGAAAGAATATAAATTCTTTATAAATGATTAAGAAATCATTCTTCCACTATTACCAGAATATTCCTCTTAAGTAAATCATCAGGAAATTTCAATTTATCCCTTTATTCATTCATGCCTAACTCCATGTAATGGTTCCACCATTATTAATTCAACCATTTAACTGTAATTAAATTTGTACTCTTCTTTTCTTTTTATAGCAGTATACATGCCTCTATTAAATATACATTGTCCCCCAACTTTTAACCTCAGTTCTAATTTCATACATCCATTTCTTAACCTTATCCTGAAGGTTAATTTTTCTATAGATATACATTCTTGCACACATAATTAATTATGCTCAATTCCACCATATTGTATATATATTCCCATAGAGTGAAACATATAAAATTTCCTTTATAAAGCTTTTTTCTATATGAACCATTATATTTCATATCATTAAATTCTCCACTCTTTTTTATATATATATAGAACCACTCTATATATATAATCCTCAATATACTATACAATTTTGGTAATTTAAATCCAATTTTATACCTATATATATATATATATATCTATATGAGTGTTGTCCTACCCACTCCAACCAATTCCGGGAATTTATTAGTCCACTTTACTAATCCAATATATATATATTTTTATATATATATATTCGATATTCTACCCATAGATATCTAAAATGCCACTTTATTAAATCCAACATAGATATCAAGATTTATTGATGATATATGGGGTACTTATGATATATAATCTTTTGCACATATTTTTAAAGCTTTGCCATATAACATCATACCTATATATATCAATACCAATATATTTCTTTTTATCTATAGATATATAAATCCTCCTTGTGCAATCTCTTGAGTGCACATAGATAGATATATATATATATACTTATATATATATATATATAGTCACTATAAAAATTAATTTATACTTTTTAAAGGATTGTAATATACCTACCTTACAATTTCCAGATCCTCTTCTAAATTATATATATTTCCCTCCCTAAACTCTCATACTACCACAGAGTTTCTTATATACCTTCATATAAGTCATACTCGCACATATCACCCATATGTTGCTTCTATCCTTAGGTGTATAGGTAACCCTGACAGTAATTTCTTGAGTGCACCTAGAGATACATATGCATATAATTATATATAAATATATATAGGCCACCTATATATATATATATATATCTAGGCCACATAGACATATTCCTTCAATGCGCACCCCTCATATATATATATATATAATTACTATACCCCTTGGTTTAATGTTTTTGAATATACCCACATATACCAATTATTGCTTTTTATAACACATATACTATTTATTTTAACTTATATCTAATACATATTCCCACTATGTATAGATATAATAATCTCCCTATATTTATATAATACTTATACCATTGGTTGATGAAAACTATATGTGGATATACATATTATATATATTTCAACCACGGTTTTGAATGCCTAACCATACATTACATATATATAAATATATTTCATAATACAATCCCACCATGGGTTGAATGATCACAACCACACATTATATGTATATAATTATATTCCATATTAATCCACTTACGTAAAAGCACTCCCACGCCCTTCTAGATATATCTATCCATATTCCTCTTTACCTTTTGATATAGTAATGCCTCCAGATGAAATTTTCTGTCATAGTAGTGTACAACTATTACTTATAAGTTACATTTTTTTTTCCACTTACTTCTAAACGTAACCTATTCACTCCCTGCATATAGATCTTTTGGCCATATTTATTTATTGGCCATATATATATCTCTATGTATAGTTGGCTCCTATAAGTATATAATTTATATATATTTCTGAAACCTTTTGTGTAATTGATTCTGGCCTATATAGCCTTGGGCCGCATTAGTTCGATGGGAAGAGGAATATACATCTATATATAAATATATATATAGCACTTATATATATTTATATATATATATCTAACTATATAACATATATGAATCCAAACATTTGTATCACTAAGTTTGTATACTTATTAAATATTCCATAAATTTTATGCGCATGTCTCCCTATACGCATTCATATTTACATATATATATATATCATATATATATATAACAAAACCCTTGTTATACGACTTTATTGCAAGCGCCACCGTGTACTATATTAACCCTTGATATTTTAATTAAGATCTGCGCCTAACAAAATCATGATACATACCAACGTACGTGGGCGCATAAGTTGAAATTCAGTAATAGAAATTACATGACCGGAAACGGTAGGTATGCATGTATTAGCCGGATTTCTTGATATTTTTTTTTTTCTACTCTCACGGCGTACTCGTGATTTTTCGGTTTTTCTGGTGCAGATATCATCCAATGAACGGATATTCAGGAATGCCGATGTTTCACATGGTCATCTATCGGTATCCCGGTTCCCATAGTTCTGTTCTACCATTGCAGTTGATTACATTAATCTACGTGTCAATGCACATTCGACAAGCGTCTACGTTACCGTAGTTCCACCTGCAGCCTACCTTTCTGTAGCGGCTAGGTATGGTTCTGAAAGACGTCACTTGATTCTTGGCGTACTTCGAAGTTTGATTCGGTTGCTCCATCCTTGACAAAGCATCACTCCATTTGGTTTTTTGCGATTGGCGTTGAAATTTCCCGTTCAGCCAATCTGAAATTTATTACTACGCCAACTAGGAGTGCTTACAACTTCGCCCTAATTCTGATGAGTATTCGGCGGTTGCTGGTTTAGGTATTTCGGGTTATTCTACAATCAACCTAATCTTGGCGCTATCAGCACCGCGCTCCAGCCTAAACGTCATTCCACAGTACTTTTTGGCTACGTGTTGCCTATACCCAATTTGTTTCGGGATTTCTTCAGCATTTATCTGTCGGAAATTCAGGAGTTCTGAAATGCATATATATGAGGCTACTATCTGGTATCGGTCAGCGGAGTTCACTCATCCTGCGGGTATCTCTTACCCCCTCATCGTCTCATTCCTATAGGGTCTTTGTAGTTTGTTCCCTCTTGTGAGGGGATGTTTGTTTACATCTCGGGGGGCAAGCTGGATAGTTCCCCACAGGTCCTCGCGGGAGAGACAACGAGCTGCAGTCTCCATCCCATGGGCCCCGGATATCAGGGCCCCGTGCAATTTCTCTTTCGCATTTAAAAACTCGGGTTCCATCTTCTTACTATCTGTATCTTCTAACATGTAACTAAATCTTTGGCGGCGCAAGTGTTAGTTATGATGTTCTTGTTGGGTTTTCACTGTTCAATGTTTCATCCCACTCTGGTATCTAGTTATATTTTCGGGTCATGCCTCAGGTAAGGATTAATGGCTATGCCTTACCGGTTTCCTGTGAGGCAAAGGGTACCGATTTGTCTATATCGGTGACCTACCTCCGCGAACTACATTTTTAAAGTCTGTCGGCTGTGGTTGCATGGTACTATTCTCCATGCGAGCGCGGTTAGTAACCTTCCGACAGGAGAAATTCTCCACAGACTTTCATGTGTTTATTTGCCTAACGTGTAGGTCTGTTAAATTCCACGATTGGTGGTAGAGTTCACCCTTTGCGTTGAATCTATCCTATTCTTTTCAACTACTGCAATTTATTTGATCAGGGATAACGCGGCATAATTAGGCATGGTTCCAAAAAAGTTACCTATGGTAAACTTGCTGGTTGAATGTCTTTACGTATGATGGTTCGGTAGTCGTTTGCTGAAACCTTATATGGCGGGTTGGTTCCTGGGCTCGCCCCACTCTAGCTCTACGACCGATAACAGCGTTTTATATATATATATTCGTATAGTCTTTGCATTTCTATATGTTTCTGTTTGAACCAAGGTCGTGAGGTGATGGTATGTTATCGGCGTGAAATTCCAACCACTACATCATCAGATTCTAACTTTGGATCTATTTTCGTTCACTTTCTCGTCGGAATGTTTGCTCACGCTTGTAGTAGCAGTTTAACGGACCCTGCCGTCGTAGTGATAGTTTCCTATTTCATTCATTGCTTTATTTCTCCTTTGTTAATTCTAGGCGAGCGTGAAATCAACTACTGCAACCTTTTATTATTTCGACCTTCGCTGCAGATCCGTCCCTCTGCAATTTAGGTTTATTCTTCACATGATTAGCGTACTATTTTGTCTTTGTCGTAAATAGCTTCCGTGTAAACAGATCAGCCTTATCTTTTTAAGTTAATTTTGTTGACCGATATAGTCGATACACCCGAGAGGGTTGATATGACTTATATGGTTTCTGCATTTAAATTTTAACCAAAAAGTCTTTTGACCTTAGTATTTACGAATTAAGGGGGTCGACTTTTGGTTTATATGCGCGCATCCATATTACTTGGTGGATGTAATGATATATAATATCATAGATGGAATTTATGTTCATAGTGGTTCATTCCAGGTTCTTGTTACTCCTTTAACAAGTAATATATTTTTTTTCATATAGTTTCTCTAGATATGTGTATACTTGCTACTATGTTATTACAATTGTGAATACCATATGAATTACCATTCGATAACCATAATCTCCAAACATAAGTATAGGTACAGAATGTTACAGGGTATTTGTATGTTAGGTGGATAATCATTAGGTTGTATAAATGAACTTACACCTTCATCTTGGACCATGGTGCTCAGATCCGAGAGGTAGGATGGGTTTCTTTTTTTTTGTTTGTTTACATAATGGCTCTCTATTTTCTTTCACTACCATTTCTCTGTAGTATATAATTTCTTTCAAAGATTGGAAAGATTAACGTGTAACCTCCTATATCTTTGGTTTATTTCTAGAATGTATATAGGATAACTCATACAGTTTCCCATTTCCTATGAACATAAATTTTCACAGGTGTACAATATTATATGGTAGGAAATCTCATTTTTCTGACCTAAGTTTAAGTGTTAAACTTTGTTACATTTACCTCCAGAATTTGGTATTTATACCAGATAATTCTAGTGTTGAGGTGATATTTTTTTTTGTAGATTTATAAACCTAAAATATCACAATTGTTCCTACCATGAACCCACCATAATTTATCATCTATAGGGTGCAAGTAACTCCAGATTTGAGCCAATCCTTGGTTTAGATATTCTGGAGTTTCTACTCTAGAGAATTGCTGGTCTACAACTAAACAGATCTAGAAGGTGAATACGTAAGGATGGAATCTGATAAATGTAGTACCAATATTTTGCAATAAAATACAATTTTATATGTATCCAAATCTTTATACCTAATAATAAACAGAATAAGAATTTCGACATACCACACAACTGCAAAATGACAACTCTCAAAGACACAAGTCATATCAATGGTTCTACTTCCTCACAATCTATTACATGTATACCGAAAGTATATCCAAGATATTTGTATACTTGAAAACGTATTTTTCAAAATTTATAACGTTGAACCATTTCTTTGTGAGCATATGTCTTGCCCAATTTTTGAAATTTAGCTCCGATACCATTTGCCACGTCTCCCAAACCCTTTTTTTTTTTTTTTACTATGGGATTTCGTTATTAATTGGAATTGCCATAGTTTTCATCAAATCACCTACAATGTGACTGTTATCCGGGGTTTAGATTCTTTTCAGTACTTACTGCCAGCCCTGGAATACAAGAATTTCCATGAGGATTTTTGGGCTTAACCTCCCCTCTTCTCAGTTTATATAGTAGACTTATATATCTACATATTTTACCTTGTATTTCTCATATTTTCTGTGCAGGATGATCACTAGGCCCTTCATCAAACTTCCCAGTTTTCCAGCCTGCTAATATTTTCCATATGTTAAAGTTTCAGCATCGAAGTATAGATGTATGCCTCCTCACATACATCTATCTCCACGCAATTCACCACCATTGCTCCACTACTTTCCCAGTAGTTCTATGGATGGTAACCAGATGCTCTGCTCATGGTATTTTACACATGCTTACCATCTTACTTCACCCAACTGTTATCACACACTAGATTGTTCAATAGGATTTCCCCCTTCTTTTATTGTTATAAACATCCAACATGTGTGACATTCTGGTACAGATTCCACTGTTCCATGTGAAAACTAGGAAAACAGATCCTCGTGCTTCAATCAATTGGTAGTAGAGAATACTGCACTGGATAGTTTTGAATTTCTAGTGTTAGATCTTCGTCCTTAATTAGGGTTCAACTTCTACTTTCAGATGATTACACTTACAATTAATAGAATAATTTAAATTCTAAATGTTACTATTCTCTTCCTTGGAACATACATACTGAACCCCGTTCGATTATCACAGAGTTATTGTTTCTTACTTTCTGTTAGTGGTTACAGGGGGTTCTGTGCCATCCGTATTGTATGATAGGGTTAGTTGTTTGGAACTTACTGTTCATGGTTACTGGTTTGTTACTAGTTTCTGTTTCTACACACAGAACTTAAATACTCCTTTCAAAGATATCAAGCTATACATATACATAGTTATTAGATTGGCTGTTTAACAAATCTATCATCTCAAATCTCATTATTACCAGGTACTCATACCTACACCCAACCATTTGTCTCTACTGTCAATAGTTGTATTTGCAATTACATAATGTACTGAACCATTAATCCATCTAACAGTGGCATACTGCAACTTAACATACAATTCATACATTCCCTAATGCACTATAACATTGCAATTTCATAAATTGCCTAAAGGATTATAACATCACAACTTCATAAATTTCATAAAAGCCTATAACATCACAATTTCATAAATTGCATAAAGGAATATCATATCACAATTTCATAAATTGAGTAAAGGAATATAACATCACCATTTCATAAAAACAGAGATGATTAACACAGACTTACAGATATCTCCAAATTTATGCATGCACACCTCTACCATGACCAATCCTCCCAACCATAGAATCCTCTTTATCTCCCAGGATTCACCCCCGAGCAGAGATCCTCCCCAGAACAGACTAGCCTCAATCTGTTCTGGAGCAGCTTATTTAAGCTGTGCTTTCCCCAAGCCTGTTTCCAATTCTGCGTCCAGAATTTCAAGATGCTTTATTCCTGTTTAGCCTAGGCTTCCCATTCTGGGATTCTTTAAAGCTGCTTTAAGCTTTTCCTCAGCTTTTCCAGCTTTTTCTCACCTCGTCCCAACTACTCCTCTTCATTGGGGAAATTTAGATTTTTCCTCAAAAATCTAAATTAGAAATAATTCTTTCAAGGATTTTTGAAAGATTTGGGGAAAGTCTTTTTTCCTTTTCCATTACCTCATGGATTAGGCATGTGATCTCACTTTCTCATCTGGTCATAGTGCATGCACAATATTTTATTTATTTTTCATAATTAAGTATTTAACCATATCCACATAACAATTATCCATTTGGGTCCACTCCCCTATGGATGTATGTTCAAATGTCTAATTTGAAAAGCACATACAGTTTCTGTTACGTAATTAATATTTTTAACTCAAGAGATGCTAAGACCCAAGGGTGGATTAATATTATAAATGAAAAGAACTAATAAAATCAAGAGTTTTATATTATAAACAACAAGAATTGGTGAACCCAAGGGATAAATATTAAAAACCTAAGGGATCAATAAGGTGAAGGGATCAACACAAAAAACATAAGAGATTAATAAAGCCTAAACATTAATCTCTTAAACAAAAAGGTTTGATAAACTTAGATGATTATTAATATTATAAACTTAAGGGACTAATATTAAACCTAAGATATTAATATTATAAAACTCAAGTATATAAAAAACTTTAGATAAATATTATAAACCTCAAGTATATAAAAATAAATACTATAAACTGTAAAATAAACATGATTGAGCATGCTTGATTAAAACATTGAGACAAGTGTTGTCACAATCCGACGTTGGACGAAGAATGACCATGGATTTCCATGGCTAATTTTCATATTCAGACAATCTTTGTCACAATGTGACATCCGACCATGGAAGACCTTCATTGACTACGACTAACTATGATTAACAATGGTAGCCCATGGCTCATTTTCATATTGAGACAATGTTTCTCATAATGTGACATTGTACCATACATTAATACTAAAGTGAAATACTAATATTTAATGCCTCATATTACCAAAAAAAAGAATTAGAAACTCAAGGGATGAATAAACCCTAATAATTAATATCTTAAACTGAAAACCTAAGACCTTAATAAACCCTACGAATTAATAATTTAAAGTGAAGAGATTAATAATCCGAAGAGATTATTAATAATATAAACCAAATGAACTAATAAACCCAAGGGTTTAATATTATAAACCAAAGGAATTGGGTGAACCAAAGGGATAAATATCAATATTATAAACCAAGAAATTAATAAAGCATAAGAATTAATACTTTAAAATCAAGAGATTAATAAACCATAAGAATCCATATTTTAAACTCAAGAGATTAATAAACCCAAGGGGTTATTAATATTATAAACCAAATGAACTAATAAACGCAAGGATTTAATATTACAAACCAAAAAAATTCATGAACCCAAGGGATAAATATTAAATACCTAAGGGATTAATAAGTCCAAGAGATCAATATTAAAAACACAAGAGATCAATAAACCCTAAGAATTAATATCATGAACTGAAATATTATAATCCCTAATGTTATAAACTCTAAATATTAAACACAATGTTATAAACCCTAATATTAAACCCAAATATTATAAATCCAATATTAAAGCCTAATTATAAACCCTATATATTAGAATATATATTATAACCCAACATATTACTCCATAATGTAAATCATAATATTAAAACCAAATATTATAAGCCCTATATATATTCAAAACTTAATATTATAAAGTGTAATATTAAAACAAATATTATAAGACTTATTATTAAACCGAATAATATAAACTTTCATATTATACCCAATAATTGTCTCAATGTTTAACCATCTCTCATGAGGTTTCATCTTTGCTCACCTTGCAGACTTTTATATAAATATTTTAATTAATATATTGTCAAATATTTTATTTAATGTTATTAAATATTTTAAATAATTAACTTAATATTAATATTAATTAATACTAAAATATTAATTTAAAAACTAAAAAATTAATGTTTATTATAATTGAACATTTTTATATAAATGTTTTAATTAATATATTGCCAAATGTTTTAATTAATGTTCTTAAAAATTTTAATGTTTTTTATAAAATGTTATCCATGTTTCATATAATGTTAAAAATTGATTAATTAATTTTAATGTTTTAATTAATTAATATTAATGTTAATTATTGTTTTAATAGTTTAATTAATTAATGTTGTATTAATTCATTTCTTTAAACATATTTAAATTAATGTTATTAAACATTTTTAAATAAATATTTTAATTAATATATTGTCAAAAGTTTTAATTAATATGTTAATTATTATTATTTTATATAATAATAATAATAATTTAATAATATTATATTATAATATAATTGTATTAAAATAATTATTATAATTTATTATTGTATTAAAATAATTTCATTAAAATTTAACCTTAAGGTTTATTTCTTATATAGCAATTATGTGTTAATGAAACCTTATTATTAAGCAAATCTTTCACTACACAAAACTTTTATACAAAAGTTGATTAAAGCAAGAAGTATAATTGCATTATCTAAGTGATATATGATGACATGATAGTCACAATTTTTTTTACAACTAATTTATGAATCTAAAAAAGTCCTGATGATGGATCCCAGTTGGGGTTCGAAAAGTCGACACATGTTCTTCAATACTGTGGATAATCCGGAACACTTCTTACAAAATCTAAAACTGTATTATATTTTAAACCTACAATTTATTATTTATTTATTATATTGTTTAAAAAATATGAACATCATATTAAGTAAAGTAAGTCAACATTAAGGAATTCCAAATGGGTAGCATGGACACTTGAGTACCATAGAAACAAAATTTTTTTTAATTAATAAAAAATAAATCGACAGGAAAAAGAATAATTTAATAAAATAATATTTTTTTCTTTCTAGTTCATTGTTAGTAGGCATGAATAGAGACCACTACTCCATAAACCCTATAATAATTTAATAATATGATATTATAGTATAATTTTATTAAAATAATTATTATAATTTAATCTTACAATTTATTAATAGCACAATTATATTAATATAATTATTATAATTTAATCTTACAATTTATTATTGTATTAAAACAATTTATTGTAATTTAATATTAGGGGTTGTCTCTATATTGCAATTCTGTCAATTGTGTCATAATGAAATCTTATTATTAATGAGAGCTTCTAATATAAGATGAAGTATAATTGGTGATATATTACCATCTGATAGTCAAAATTTTGTTTTTACATTATATGAAACCTAAAACTATATTATATTTTAAACCCACCATTTACTATTTATTCATTATATTTTTTAAATAATATCATACTCTAATTATTTTTTATTATCATACATCATGTCAACCCCATTAATCATCCTATATTTAATTGTTCACATGGATACATTAAGGAAGTAAGTTGAAATGAGTAGCATGTAGACTTGAATAACCAGCAACAACAATTTTTTTTTAAAGTAATAAAAAATGAGACTTGAATAACCAACAACAACAATTTTTTTAAGGTAATAAAAAATCAATCCATCGCACCCACAATAATTTAATAAAATAAAATTTTTTTCTTTATAGTAAATTGTGAGCAGGCATACATTTGAATGGCATGCGTATTAACCACTAAGATAATGGAGTGGAGGAAAAGTTTTTCAACACACACTTGCCAAGTGGAATACATTTTGATAGTGTGAACAGTTATAAGTTTGAAAATTAATGCATGTTGCAATGCATATTTTATAACTTTTTTTTTTAATTTCATTTCTTACTAATTACCATAAGTGGTTATCAATAGTAGACACAGTAAATTTTTAATAATGTTTTGTAAAAAAATAATTTAAGTATATTTTAAATATGTGATTTAGATATGCAAGGAAGTTATGAGTTTTAATTCCATTCGTTGATGGAGTGACAACAACGAGAATATACTGGTATCATCCAATTCACACCATTTGATCAAAAAAATTAATTATAAAAATGATTAAAGTAGCCAATTCCAACATGGGAACGCATATACTCTACTCCTAGTGCTTTTACTCGATCTCGAAATGTATGTGCTCCAGCTGCTTATGATTAGGGGTAAACTGGTTTAACCACTAGTGCAGGTGGATCTACTTCTTGTGAGAAAACCAAAACTAAACCAAGATTGTCATTAAACCAAATATATAATTTAAGAAATTAACTTATGGCATTTAGAAATTAAATTATGAAATTTAAATCCAAATAAAAATAAAAGCCAAAACCAAACCAAGATTATCATTATATTATAATTTAAGAAATAACTTGGAAGTCAAATATACTTCTAAGAAATGAAGTTACGAAACTTAGAAATTAAATTATGAAATTTAATTTCAAATAAAAATAAAAGTCAAAACCAAAGCCAAAACCAAACCCACATTATCATTATATTATAATCTAAGAAATAACTTAGAATTATTATATTATAATCTAAGAAATAACTTGGAACTGCAAAGAAAACAATTTATCCAGACATATTTATGAAGTAGCAGCAATTTTTCATCTTTGTCTTTTCAATGAAATCTAGATATTTTAATTGTATCAGATCGATAACATGTAGTTAGAATCTGAAGAAATTGGCTTGATTTACTGGTAGTTTTCCTTGCATAGGGTTTACTTCTTCCTGGAAGGAACTTTGGAGTGGTTAGTTGTGCATCTCCTCGATGTGTTAAGATCTTCATGCCTACTTCCATCCAAAAAAAAATATCCCTTGCAATGTAGAGAAATCAAAATATATTACTGTTGCAAGGACATATGTACTTACTACTAACGGAAAAGATACACAAAGATGCTTGAAAATGCAATATATTAAAAGTTGCAATGTAGAGAAATCAAAATATATTACTGTTGCAAGGACATATGTACTTACGACTAACAGAAAAGATACACAAAGATGCTTGAAAATGCAATATATTAAAAGCTGCGACATGGATTTTTATTCTAAGTTACAGAACTAGAATATATTAAAAGCTGCAACATGGCTTTTTATTTTATTTGGATAATCAAAGTAGAATTCTAAGTTACAGAATTCAGAAACTTATAAGGTAGTGCTTTCAAGATGATCTGAATATACAATCCCATTACTACCTGCACATACCAATAAAATTTAATTTGATTATATTTGTTATAACAATCCTTAGCCATTCCAATTTAAAATATAACCCTTCCAATTTAGATTGAAGAATCTATTAAAACATTAAATTTAAAACATCATTATCTTTAAGCATGCTGAATAAATAGCATTTGATGAAAAAATCTCCAAACGAAAGACTGAGAGGAAGAGATGTGGATATAATGTTTTTTTCAACATATTTTATGGTATAATTTGATCATAATTTCCTAGAAATGTATTGAAATTATAACTTTGAGTTACGAACTCTCCATAATCTAAGTGCTTCAAATATTTTTCATAATGCTGAATCTATATATACAATCAAAAACCAATTTTAAACATCTACCTAAAAATTTGTTGTAAATATTCATCCTATTTCCTATTTCAATCTAGCTAGTGATAGCTGTAAATGAGGCCTCGAATTTCAAATTTAACTTGATTGTCACATGAAAATTTGATGACGGTCATTTATTTTTAATGCTACAATTTTTTTTTATGTCAATAAAGAGGTAGGAGGTAGGCTTTAAAGGTAATTACCCAATTCGCCAAAACGGAAGCAAAAAATATGGAAATTCGCACATTAAGTTTGAGTGCTCAACAATTAGCCTCAATTCGATGTAGCATAAAATAGGGAGGTAGGCTTTAAAGTATAATTATGAAATTCGCCAGAACTGGGGCAAAAAATATGGAAATTTGCATGTTAGGTTTGAGTGTTCGACAATTAGCCTCAATTCGTTAGTTCTCAGGTATAGGTAGTTAATTAATAAATCATATTATATAAAAGTCTCTTATATGGAAAAAGACTATTCATTAGATTATATGATGCCTTCTGAACCTTATTAGATAGAGGATATACAGAAAAAGATTATATGATACTTTTGAATTTTTTTTAATATTGTAAAATTACATAAACAAATAATTTAGTTATATTTCAATTTTATTTATAATTTTTAAAACAATTTTATTAAAAATAATAATATATTATTGAATTTCTATAATACTCAATCTTGTAACACATTAGACTCATTATTATAAGAGAGAGCTTAGTTTTAAATAAAATTTAAAATTAAATCAATAAAGAAAAAACACAGTATATTCATGGACTTATTTGCAGCATTTGAGACAAATTGACCCATTGGCTAGCATCATCAGCCACACTCTTCTTTGAACTTACTCCATAATACCCATAAAAAATAAAAGATAAGTCCAATAAATTAAATGGAAAAACATATAAATAAATAATAGTCAAAAGTCTCAAACCCATACCCATTATCCACAGAATGTGAACAGAAATTAATTCCAGAAAATAAAATTAACTATTAAATAAAAAAACATATAAATAAATAACAATCAAAAGTCTCAAACCCATTATTTACCATTGTGAACTGAAATTAATTCCATAAAATAAAATCATCTCAAACCCATTATCAACAGAATCTGAATTGAAATTAATTTCAGAAAATAAAAATTAAAGACAAATATATCGATATAAAGACCATAACTTGATTAAATTTAAAGCAGTTTTAAGAAACAAAAATGAGAGCGAAGAAATGAAAGTTTACTATCACAAATCCAAGCATGGAGACAACCTGCGATAGAAACCATGTACCCTTGACATTAATAATAATGTGTGATAGAAATGCTGATTTCAGTCCTGTTTCGCTCCGCAAAACCAAGAAGCTGCTTGCCGAGGGCTATTTCTCAGTCTATGAACCACATTCCTTTTTTCTGTTATTCGATTCATTTTTTATTGGGATGGGATTTTTAATTTCTTTGAAGTGTGTAATATTTCATAGATATTGTAGCTTGTTACCAGAAAAACATGATGATGAATTGGGAGAATATGTTTGCATACAAAAATTTATTGATAGCTTTTACATGCCATAGGCGGAGTTTCAAAGTGATGGAAAATGTAAATTTTACGCTACACGAAAGTGATGGAAAATGTAAATTTTAGGCTACACGGGTTATTAGATCTATGATGCAAAAATTTTACAGAGTTATACATTGACAGCAACAAAAGTCATGCTACCATCAAGGTAGTATGGTGGACAAATTCTGCTGGGAAATGAGCACTCAATTCTTCGGTAATTAAGATGTTTTTGACTCTATCTAGCTCTATTGACAATCTTGTCCATGAAATTTTATATGCATATAAATTCTTGTGTGTAGATGATAATAATAATAATAATAATGTGCGATAAAAACCATATACCCTATAATAATAATGTGCGATAGAAACTATATACCATTTGGAAAAGAGAAATGCCTATTTTAGTCTTGTTCGGCTCCCCAAAACCAAGAAGCTGCTTGCCTAGGGCTATTTCTCAGTCTATGTGCCACATCATGAAGCTCAAGCAGATGCTGCACCTGGTTCGGAACGAAACAGGCAAGAACTTCAGAGTTTCATGGCAGGTGTGGATGGATGAGAGGATTGTGATTTTGGGCATCAGGAATAGGCTCTCATAGACATGTGGGTTCTCAGCAGGAGGCTTTGATAGACATGCGGGTTATGAGTCTCAGTGATGTTCTGATCACCAGTCAAAAATCCACGTATCCACATTAGATTATGTGGCTCAAGCATTGGGCGGATCGATTCCTTATTTCATAAACCCATCTAAGGACGAGATCTGCGAGAATGGAATAGAGACCGAACCCTGCTACTACCAAGCGCCAAAGTTAGACAAGCTTTGCACTCGCTTGCCTTCACTGGTCTTCATGGGCGGTCTATGAGACTTTGACCGGGGCCATTGACACTGCACGTTCCTTTTTGTAGAATTGGAAAAAAAAAAGAAACTAACAAGGAAGGATAATGTCATAGTGCGTGCAGGAAATGCTAAGCTGTTGTTCGTGCACCACAAAAATCGACAGTATGAACTCCCACCCAGAACACTCTCTTAAAATGTAGCGAGTGAAACGGAGGTGTATTGGCAGTTGCAGAAATGCAACTACTATAACAACAGGTGTGTCGACGACGGTTGCAGGTGTGTGGATTGTTGCTGGTATTTTGAGATCGACTTCATGGAAATATACCAGAAACCAGTGGCATGTCGTGATACAACAAACGGGATGTCAAACCTAGAAGGTAACAAATGTAAAGCTCACACAGGAAGTGCCATTACTTTTAAGTTTGCACATGTGTTATTAGCAGAATAAAATGGTTGACGAAAATAAAAAAGTGTTGATTCAAAAGAAAAGACCTATGAACCTAATAATACATATCATTTAAATTTGAAACCTAATATTTAATTTGGAAGCATCACATTTAAATCTATTTAAAATTAAAAAAATTTAATGTTTTTATTTTTTAAATATAAATTAAAAAAAAAATTATTACTAAAAATATAATCATTATTATATTATATTAAATTAAATTATATATATATATATATATATATATATATATATATATATATTAAATTGATAATTGAGTGAGTCTTTTACTAACATAATAGTGAACAGATTTCAACCATAACCATTATAAACATTAGACACATAAATATTTCACCACTAAATTAAAAAGATTTGAACACTAGTCCTCTT
>JAXQQM020058157.1:0-22351 GCA_034641835.2 Pinus albicaulis | reverse complement strand
TTGTACTAGTGTCTATCTGCCAAGGGTTGAAGAGGTAGTGTTGGGAGGTCTAGGATCATCATTAGGTGGTTGTGTCAAAGTTGGGGTTATGGTCTAGTATATCTTCTTCTTCTACATCATTCTATATCATTGTAAAGTTGACCATTTTCCCTGGTACGGGAGTCCATTCTTCTTTTATTCTTCTATAGGGTGGTAGGGTGGTGCTAGGGTGAGTTGTAGCTCATTGGGTGTTGGGGCATCCATTCAGTTGACTACTGAAGAATCTCGAGCGTTGGAGCATCCATCCAGTGGGAGCTGGAGAAGAATGCTTTTCTAGATTCTAGGAAGTTGGAGCTTTATTTTCAATTAGAGTTGAATATTAAAGAATTATTAGAAAAGCATTAGGTGGTTTTTGTCCCAGAGTGGGTTTCCACCTTAAAAACTGTGTGCATTTGTGTTCCTCTTGTTTGCTGCTATCATTGTACAAACACTGATAATAATTGAAGATTAACTAATGCTCTAATTGAAAGGAAAACTGATTCACCGCCCCCTCCCCCTCCCCCTCAAATATTTCCAACAAAGACCCCTATAAGGATTAATGGTGCAAACAAATGTGTGTGGAAATTGATTAATGATGTCCCTAAGAAGACTTCTGAGACTACACTAAAATGTAGATTAGTGATCTGAACATGTGAAGTCAATGCTAAAGTAAATGTTCATTTGTTCCATTGGTTTTTATCAAACTTGATTTGCAGGCTTGGGAGACAAGATTTCTTTGGAAGCCAGAAATTTTGAGGCAGGAATCATGTAGTTGGCTAAAAAAATATGTTTATGCATCAGCTATCAGAACATTTGTTTTCTCTATTGCACCCACATTTGTCTCTGTTTCTACTTTTGGTACATGTATGCTTACAGGAGTGCCTTTGATAGCAGGGAGGATTCTGTCTACACTTGCAACCTTTGAGAATTCTTGAGTTGACTGATATGTATGCAAGATATAGTTAGATATGTATACTTCAGAAAGCTACAAAAATAAATATACTTCCAAAAGCTAAAGAAAGAATTATCCCTGTTGAATTGACTGATATGTATACTAGATCTACTCTCCACAATGTTGGTGCCTATGAGTGGCTTGGTATTCGAATGGATTTTCTATCAAATCTTTTGTTTGCGTTCTTTTTGGTGTTTCTCGTTCACTCTCCCAAAGATGTAATTAGACCAAGCATTGCAGGGTTGGCAATAAAATGATCCTTACATGCCGATTTCATTACACTACAACATTCAGATTTCATTACACTACAACACATTCTTTGCTGAAAAATGATCATTTAAATAGAATGCAGATGTATCTTATTCCCCATTATTTCCACCACCTTCCTATACACTATCAACTACTGACAGAACAACAAGGAGACCAATACTTCTCATTTCCAGAGAAATACCACCTATCACATTATCAATAGTTTCAAAAGGGAATTGGTTTATTTATACCACAGATGCCAAAGTTCCTCTAAGGGGTACTCCTTTGTGGAACATATTATTAGACTTTGTGGATAGTCCATATATGGGAAACACCAAATGCACTCTATCAACCTTGCAATCTGTGCCTCCTCCTTGTAGAGTTAAATAAAGTGTTGTAGAAACTTTCTCATAATTCAACCTACATAGTTGTCTGCCACTGCAAATTTCCCTCAGAATATCACTTCTTTGGAAATGGCTCTAAGGTGTGCATAAAATTATGAACCCATATTTAAATAGGAACCTCCTATATATCCTAATGACTTTGCAGTAATACATGTGGCCCATTGGATTGGAAGTACCACCGAATTGTAGGGTGTGGTTGACAGAACTACATTCCAAAATGTCATTAGCTAATGGAGCCCCAATTTCTGGTAGGTCTTTATCATTTAGTGCCTCTATCATATCATGCCATGAATGCAATGTGATTTGATGTGCTTACCCACCATTGCATAGGGGTCTTTTCCAAATGCTTATACAGTGTTGCAACCCTTTGCTTAGCCACCATCTACTCCACCACTTGTTCCAAAGCTTCTTTCATGGTGTCAGTTGTGCCATTAAACTCAATATGTTCTTATGCTTTGCACTAATCCACCTAATTATTTTCAGCATCATGCAATGCCAATCATTTTTTGCAATCTATTCAAGAGTGCTTAAAATTGATGATGAAAATAGCTAAAAATCACACAATTACAGAAACACAATCATATTATGCAAAAATGGTGTATGTGCACACACACTCACACACACGGATTGCAGTCAGATTACTCTATTAAATAGAGTTTCTGAGATCCAACTTATTCCTAATTTAGAGAGAGAGGTTGAGAGAATTTCTCAACAGTCACAAACCAACTTCTTAAATACGGAATGTAAGCATTAACTCCAACATCTCCCCTTAATGATTACATTACATGAAAATAACAAAATAATCAAGCTTATCAGTAGATGCTCCATCAAGTTGCCTCATAACCCTCGGAAAGGTGTAGTTGGCAAGTTGGATTCCTGAGTTCCCTTCCTCAACTCCCGAATCAAGGACCTCCCAAAGTCAATTACCGGACAGCATCCCAATCTGTCGCATAACCTCATTAGGAAACCACTTCCACGTCTACCACTAACGAGGGATCCTTCCCTAGATCCGCAACTGCCATACTATCTGGACAACCATCCAGATTGAACCTTACTGCCACTTGATCTCTTCGAAAACAATTGATTGCAATCACTGAACTCCTAGTCATTCTATGGACGAGCTCCCATCCACCGAAATACATGGGTGCTAACCACTGTACTCACCAGTGATCTAGTAAAGCCGTCTAAATACAAAATGTATCTAGATTTAGTTTTACAAAATGACCTGCTTATCTATTTTGAAATTCATCACACTTAATTTACAAACAATTTATAATACTTCTTAAATCACATTGAAAAATCAGATCGTGCACACTCTGCCAAGCCCATTTATCTGCATCTTAGAAACACAAAGTCTATCAATGAAAGGAACCACCCTTCTCATAACCTCTTTTACCGCCAATGGACACACCATAGCCAGAGGCTGCAAAATCCACAAAATTTAATACAGTTGGGAACGAATAACCAAAAAAAAAAATGATAGTGGTGAAAACAATCCAATCTTCGCTCCTTCTCCCACTCCATAGAAGCTAATAACAATCTAGCATCCACTGAAGCTAATATAGTCAGATTACAGAAACGTCAAATCATCAATGATCGCACTAATTGCCCCGGTATCTCTGCTGTAAAAAACCCTCACCTGACCTCTGGCATAGGTTGGAGTTTGGCTCACTGGGTTTCGTTGCCTGTCCAGGAGTTTAGAAACCTGAAACACTGAACATGGGTATAATTATACCGGAGTCCAGTCTCTCTTCCGCAGAGATTGGCTCTGCAGACACGTACTGCCGGCCTCTGCACTGTATCTTCTCTCTGCTTTCTCCACGGTGGATTTGATGGCGTCTATCATTTCCAAGTATAAAACTTGTGATACGTTGATCCTTCTGGAAATACTCACATCCAACAGATATTTAACCGCTACTGCATCGATTATTGTTCATTGAAAACCTCTCAGCATATTTGGCATTCTCTTTGTGGTTGTTTCGTACTTTACACGGTCATTCCAAATTTCATTCAAACAATGAAGAATTGGGTCGGCGATTTACCAAAAGTATGAATACATTTTTCTGCCTGCCTGCCTGGATATTATTTTTGTTCAGAATTCGATTATTCTGTAACCTGAGCCCTTCATATTGGAAAGATTTCACGCCACGAAGCATGCAGCGACCGTTGCTTCAGTAACAAAGCAATTATGACACCGCCTCGTTACACTCCAACTCGTTTACAGCTGAGCGCACGTGATGCAGCTCCAGCAATCCCAACTAAAATCAACACATTTAATCACTCAAAAATCTTAATTACACTCGAGGCTCTGATCCTGTGCTCCGATACCATGATGAAAATAGCTAAAAATCACACAATTACAGAAACACAATCATATTATGCACAAACGGTGTATGTGCACACACACTCACACACATGGATTACAGTCAAATTACTCTATTAAATAGAGTTTCTAAGATCCAACTTATTCCTAATTTAGAGAGAGAGGTTGAGAGAATTTCTCAACCGTCACAAACCAACTTCTTAAATATGGAATGTAAGCATTAACTCCAACAATTGACCACCTATTTTTATTTAATACATTATCAATAAAAGTCAGCTTTGTTTCAGTTGCTCATCGAATGGCCCTTTTCAAATTAATAATGAACACAACACTAGATAATTTGAAAGCAAAAATTCTACATATAAGATAAGATTGCCGATTTCTATTTCTTCGTTCCATGGATCCATACTTGGATATATTGCCCTCAGCACAATAAAGAAATTGCATTCGTCATAGAATTAAAACATTTAAGAATAAAAATATTTAACGATATTTGAAAGCAGAAAGAAATTAAAATTGTGGATAAACTATTCCTATAAAACATGAATGCGTAAAGATAAAGAAAACACTCCATAGGAAAATGATGCTCAAAATAGAAAAACATTTTCCTGTCAAATAGTTACAACCATATGAACTTAAACTTTGAAATATGCATATGCATTGATATGTGTGTAATTAAGGTGAACACAGAACATCATGTACTCCTTTCAATACTAAGGTAGTGACCATAGCCCATAACTTGCAATGACTACCCTGCTAAATTAGTTATAGGAAAAGATATGTGTTTTTCCAATTAGACCTGAGCACAGATGGCATGATGATGTTGTCGACAATTGTTGTCACTCCTAGAGACAGCATAGAGTTGCTATAGACCAGTGCCTAGGACATCTTATTATAGCAAGGAGGACATGATATGTTTTGGGTTGTCAATCCAGATGCTCTCTTGCTACCTCTTGTTGAACAAGGAAATTGATTTTAAATGGGACCAGAACTCACAGAAACTGTCACAAGGAAAGTAATATTGCAAAGACAAGATGCACAGCTCCAACATAAAAGCATCAGACAGTTAAAAGACAATTTACTGCAAAGAGGGCCAGTTCAAGTAATATGTCACAGAATTCAAATATCAGAAAGTGTATGGAGTGAAAGAAATATTAAGAAGATACCAGTTAACCTTGAGTTGATACCCAGATACACAACAGGACCATATATGGGCTTATCAATCTAAGAATCCATACATGACAATGGTGTTTTAAAAGCACCCTCTCAAAGCAACTAATATAGCAGAAAATATGGATGAAGTGAATATGAAACAGTATATCATGCCTGAGCCTATTTAAAGTGCTTGACTAATCCGAGTATGGGCATCAACTAGGATGAATCCTTACTTAAGATCAGTAAGCCACTCGCGTTCCAGTAACATGATACAAGAAGATCTGTGAAATGAAAAGTTGTATTAAACACATAAGGAAAGTTTACATACTGTAATATACCACAGACCATAATCCTCTAAACAGATAGAACTCCTTCTCACTGAGACCCTACGAGCTCTGAGCACTCATACAGAAGCTTTACAAAATGTATACAAAAGTGCCTTTCACTGCAAAATTTTCTGATACAAGTCTGGAACCCTAACTAATTCATTCTCCTGGAGCTTTATAGGAGAAGCTCCCAAAAGCCTAACAAAAGGCGGTTGGTGAACATTTATTCGACTTATTAAAATCAATTAGTGGGAAAAATGCCCGCCCACACTGCTTGGTGGCGTCAAACTGCTGTAGGTACTTTGCTGCAGCTCTATGGAATAAATGCTGAGGAAGGAGATCTCTTTATAAACTTGACATGGAGAATAAAATATATAAACATCTTGTCCTTTGATGGGAGCAAAATCTGGGGCAATACAACCTGGAGGATATGATTTTTAGTGCACTGTACCTTTTGTGCGATCTAGGAGATCTCTGGTCTGGTACTTTTGCCCTTAAACATTGTGGATGAGCTCAAAAATCTTCAGTGTGGTTGGTGAAGTCTTTAATTCCTTGCTGATGCTCTTTACAGCAACATTTATATCTCCATATGCCAAATTTGCATTTTGAAATTATTCTTGGAGGGTTCGAAAGATTTCGAATCCTGCTTCTGCAATGAGTGTCTTATCATGGCGGCTTTCGAGACCATTCTTTATTATAGTAGTTTCAGTAGACTGGTCCTTGGATGCGCTCTGTTACTGTGATCAAGACGTAAATCGTAATAACTTTCCATTGCTGAAAACCTGCAAAATCCGCAAACATTGTTAGAAAAACCAAGCGCAGGGATGGTATATGTGGTGATCAGTGGAAATGGTGGTACGGGCATGGCAGAACGTCGGAAGTATGGGGGGTGGCGGTGAAAAACGCAGAGGAACTGTGAAAAATGGATTGACGGAGGTTTATAACATAAAACGTTAAAATACACCGTGTGAATGAAATATATATATGAATGGCGGAAGGGAAGGTAGACAACACGTAGGTGTACGAAAAGCCAATTGGAATGGATGACGTGGAGGCGGGTTAGTCAACCAACGTGGTGTGTCGATAATTCTGGGCCATAGGATCCAAGAATAAAATCAACGGTTGAAAATCAATCAGAGGGCGATGGAATGGTGGACCCGAGGTACGATTTCCTTTTACTATCGCTCGTGCAGGTTTGGAGGATGATCGCCGTTGGATGAAGACTTCGAGATCTGACGGCGATGGTGGATTCCGCTGCACGTCTTTGGTCGGACCTTTAACGCGCGAAATGGGGTGGTTTTGGGATCGTACAAAGGGACACTTGGCAAGCAGCGTATGGAATCGCTGGCCCAAGGGAGAATACCGCTTGCCCAGCAAAGGCAGTGCGGGATGGAACAGCGGGTTTTTGCAATGGGACACGGACGCAGGGACCACCAGGGTAAGCAGGACTCCGCTCCGTTGATTGGCTTTTGATCAGACAGCTCAAGACGCGCCCGAAACTTTGAACGTCAAGCCCCTTTCTGTCTGGCACGGTCTTGCGCCCGAGTCATGTGGGGAATGAAACAAAGGGGGCTAAGGCTGAAGGGCTAGGCCCGATATATTTTAATTACGGATATAAGCCTTTACAAAATGTATTTTTCGGGCAGAGAAGAGTAGCGATAGGCAGAATATAGGGATTATAAGTCACCAAAGAGGGTTTTAAACAGATTTGGACGGGATCGACGACCAAAAATTTAAATGAAGAGTTGGCATGAACAACATTGGCTCCAGCTGGGGACGGCACGTTCAACTTGGACATGTCGAGAACCTGCAGACCGCATGTTCATTTCTTGCGCAGACTCTGCCTGGCAAAACTCTTTCTCTTCATGATTCATTATAACATCCGCATCATCCAAGCAGCAATAGGACAAAAATTAATATACAATATGATACAGTCAGGCCACCACGACCTGAATCAGAATTGGAAATAGGGTTTTAGAAATTGTCCGTTTACAGGGGCATCCAGCAAGTCACCCTGCAAATTCTCCAATATAAACGTGTTATTTCCTCCCTGTCCCACAATTTTAAATGGGCCAAACCACAGTGGATCAAACTTGCCATGTTTTCCCTTTTCTGCTCTTCGAACATCCCACCTGAGCACCAGATATCCAATTTGAAATCTCCTGTCTTTTGCATGGTGGTCAAAGATGTTTTTCATATTCTCTTGATATTCTGTTAATCTCTGATTCACTTGATTCCGAGTTTCCTCCAATTCTACCAATTGATTAATTCTTCTAACCATACCATCTGGCTCTTCCTGACTTTCCTGCATGAAACGTGCCACTGGTAAAGCCAGCTGCACAGGAAACACTGCTGCTCGTCCATATACCAGTTCATAAGGAGATTTTCCAATTGCTCTCTTACTGGTTATTCTATTGGCCCATAAAGCAAACCTTAATTGGGAGTCCCAATTCTTTTGATTCTCATTGATTGTTTTCTTCAAGGCCCTCACCAGAGTTTTGTTGGAGGATTCTGCCAAACCATTCCCCTGTGGATAGTAAGCTGTGGAGTGATTTAATGAAATATTATATTGCTGGCAGAAATTCACAAACTTTGTAGACTTGAAGGCGCACATTATCTACACGTCACAATCTTGTTTGGATAGCCAAACACAGATCATATTGTTTTCTTCCATGAACTTGATGATTACAGTATCAGTAGCATTCCTTGCAGGTATGGCTTCCACCCACTTTGTAAAGTAATCTGTTGCAGTCAGTATCCATCTGTGTTGGCCACTTTATGGGGGATGTATTTCACCTATAAAATCTAATCCCCATTGTTGGAATGGCTCATCAATATGAATAGGAATCAAAGGCATAGCAGCTAAATTTTGTCTCTCTGCAAATTTTTGACACTTATCACATGCTCTAACCCAGGCGAAAACATCTCCAAACAATTTTGGCCAGTAGAAACCAGCCTTCAGTATTTTATGAGCTGTGGCTCTCCAGCTGTAATGGCCTCCGCAAATTCCTTCATGAAATTCTATCATTATATTCTCCACTTCATTTTCTGCGAGGCACAATAATAGTATGCCTGAAGGATCTCTCCAATATAATTGACCATTTTCCACTATATACTTTTGTGCTTTTAGCCTTAACGCTCTGTATTTTTCCTTATCACAGCTTGGGGGACAACTGCGTGTCAAAAGGTATTCTACTATTTCTTTATACCAAGGACTGGTGAGATACCTTATATGTATTTTCTGGGTAGCCATCTCCAGCCCTTGCTGCTCTTTTACTTCTTCGGACTCTCCATTTGCTATCATAGACATATTTATGCCCAGGGCCTGATAGTTCGATTCAGATAAAATTTTAGCAAGCCCCTGTCCTTTAATCAACTTAGTAGGTTTAATATCCAAATCATATTCTTGTATCTTTGCAATCCATCTCCCTCTTTTCCCTTCACTATCTCCCTGAAAGAGGATGTCTTTGACAGCTGCTGTAGGGACATATGCAGTAATGTGAGACTGCAAAACATATGTTCTAAAGGCTTTGAGGGACTTCACCAGGGCATAAGCTTGCTTTTCTATTATATTGTACTTCAATTCTGCATCGTGTAATACCTGACTGAAAAAGGCTATGGGCTGCTCATATCCATCTTCATTTTTCTGTAACAAAACTCCAGCTACTGTATGAGGTGAAGCAAATGAAAAAATCATAAATGGCTTGTTGTAATCAGGCCCAACCAGCATAGGGGCTTCAACAAATGCAGCTTTAATCCTAGCAAAGGCCTCTCGTGACTCTGGTGACCATTTCACCTCATTATTCTTCTTCAGCATATCTGTCATGTGCCTAACTATCTCAGCATAGTTAGGAATAAATCTTCTCAGAAAATTTATACGACCCAAAAACACCTGCACTTCTTTCTTATTCCTGGGGAGAGAAATGCTATTTACAACTTCGACTCTTTTAGGATCTATCCTTACCCCATCCTTAGTTACAATGTGTCCCAAAAGCTTTCCCTCTTCTAACGCAAATAAGGAATTTTGAGGATTGAGGGAAAGGCCATACCTTCTACATTTTTCAAAGGTCTTCTGCAAGTGTTGAATATGTTCAATATCATCCTTTGAAAACACTGTAATATCATCAAGATATACCACTAAAAATTTATCCTGTTCGCCAACAAAAGCAATATCCATTGCCCTTTGAAACGTGGCCCCTGCGTTAATTAGCCCAAAAGGCATCCGGGCATACATGAAGGTACCCCAGGGAGTGGTGAAAGCAGTCTTCTTTTGATCTTCGGGAAGTATAGCCACCTGATTATAACCAGAAAATCCATCCATCATTGACATTCTGGAAGCTCCAACCACTTTTTATAAAATGTGGTCCATCTTAGGCAGTGGATAATTATCTTTTAAGGATGCTTTGTTTAAATTTCTAAAATCTACACATAACCTTATTTCTCCATTCTTCTTTCGGACGGGGACCAGATTTGCTACCCATTCTGAGTACCTTAGTGGCACAATTATTTTGGCCTTCAGCAGCTTTTTGATTTCTTTTTCGATTGAGGGAAGCAGTAGAGGATTTATCTGCCTAAGCTTCTGCTTATAAGGCTTTACACCTTCCCTCAGAGGAATTTTATGCTGCATTATACTGATATCAAAATTTTTTAGGTCCTGATAGGACCATGCAAACACGTCTCTGTATGACTGAAATAATTTCAAGTATTTCTCTTTGTATTCCTCTAGGATCTTCTTGGATATTTTGACAATATTAGGCTCAGTATCAGTACCGAGATTTAGATCTTCAACCTGATCTTCCTCTGCTATTTTACTAGGCTGCAACGAGACATCATTCTTATCAAACAATTTTTCTAGAGGCACCAACCCTCTAGGAATGACATTTCCTTTTAGCTGCAGCACCTTACTACCTGCTACTTTCTCTTCCCATTCGTTTTCTGCAATATTCTCAGCCTCCTCTTCTTCACAATCGTCAACCTCCATATTATAAAATTCACCCACTGTCTCCAGAAATCTCTTCATCTGTTCATCATCTTCAAATACCTGCCAATGCTTAATATTATCTGGAATTGATGGTCTATAACGTACCTCAACTTCATATCTTAAAATGGGATTCTGAGGAGGATGGAAAGTACTAGCAGCTACAGCAAGAGAATCTGCCATTCTATTCCGCTCCCGAGGCATGAACTGGGTATTAAATGCTGAGAAGAAATTTTCCACCATGTCCCATACTTCATTTCTATATGCCTTCAACCGAGGATGCTTGGTTTGACATTGATTTCTAATATTTTTGACCACCAGCTCTGAATCTCCCTGAGCTTTTAAACTTTGTATGCCCATGCTCCTGGCTGCCTGCAATCCCAACAGTAATGCTTCATATTCAGCCACATTATTAGTAGCCTCATATTCCAATTTAAAAGACAGAGGGACCCATCTGCCTGTAGGAGAAATTAATAATACCCCAGCTCCATTTCCTTCTTTTGAATTTGCTCCATCAAAATGTAAGGTCCAAATTCCTGCTTCATTATTTACTAAAGGCTGCTCAGTCTTGAATTGACAGAAGGATGGTTCCTGAGCATAATTTTGGTCTTCTTCCATCATCAAACATGAAAAATCTCCCTCTTTACTATAGACTGGAAAATTTTCAGAGCTATCAGTCTTAGTTACCATCTTGACAAATCTGGTTTCTCTGTACAATCTCCTCTCCTGGCCACCAAAGACTGGGATAGTGGCGTATGTCAAATCCATTTTGAGTGACCCACCTATTTTCATACCCCAGGACCTTGACAGCAGCATGCCAAAGCGAGCTGGGATATCAGCCACCACAATGTCCATCACCACACCTTTTGCTGGAATTTGGGCCAAATTGACCACTAGATCTTTAATCATCCCTAGACATTTAACTCTTTTTGAATCAAATGAATAGAGGTCCTTATATGGGCGTGTGATCTGTAACCCTAGTTGCTCCATTACAGACAGATGAATAATATTATGGGAGGCCCCAGACTCTAGCATACAATTGTGTAACAGCAGGTCATGAATCACTAGAGACACATAAAAAGGAGGAGTAGACGGATCTATCTCCTCGACTTGTGGGCCAAATACTACCATGGGTCTTTCTTCTTGAAGGTTTAAACTATCTGGAATAATTGGTGCCTCCGGAGGGAATATAAAAGAGGTAACTTGAGATTGATATGCAGGTTGTTTCAATAGTTCAGTCAAGGGGACTGGGATTTTGACTTTCTCGAGTTCTTTTTGCAGACTAAAAGTAAGAGGGGGATTTTTTATCGCAACTTCTTTTGACTCTTTATTTTCAGCTGAAAATTTAATTTCTTTCGATACATATTCAGCATTAGGAGGACTGACTATCTTTGAGGAAGAAGGGATTTGATTATTAGGCTGCAAGGGAGTGTTTAGAGGGCTCTTACCTTTTTCTATGTTCTTATTCATTGCTGACTCCTTCTGGGCAGGTGCCTCCTTCTGAGGTGGCTCTTCTTCTTGATATTGAGTACACGTCCTCTTTCGGGAAGACCTGAGATCATATTTTCTGTTAAACTGTGCTTGCATGAAATCAGCAAACTGCTTACAATAATGATCAATCTATGCTTCTTCCTCTTCTTGCAATGGGCATTCCATTTCATCATTGTTTGAGAAAGATAAATTTGAATCCTCCATTTTATAGGCAGAATCTTCAGTAGAGTCATCTACTGGACCTTCCAGGTACAGTGGATGTGGTACCTGATCTTGTTGCTCCTTTGCTTCCCTTGGCAATATCTGCAGGGGTGGTCTCTTGTACTGGGGATTGTAACCTCTGTTTGGAGCATTGTAGAAATTCTTGGGGGCTAAATTCATAGACTCCAATTCAAGCTTGACCATATTTTTAATCATTTTTCTTATTTCATCCATCTTGTCTGCATCCTTGTATTGATTAGAGGTGGAAACCTCTTCTTTGCCTCTCCTCCTAATATCCTGTTCAACCTTTCCTTTCAATTTTCCAGTGGAGGCAAAATTGGCTTCCAACTCAAGAGCATTTGACTGAGCATCATCTAGGGTGGCAGGTTTCCTTTCTCTCAAGGAGAAACCAAAATATGAGTCAAAGGCTGCAATGAAAACAACTTTGGCAGCATTCTGATGAGGCTTCATATCTGCAGGGAGATTTAGATATAGCTTATTGAATCTCTTAATGAACTCTGACACTCCTTCATTATGTTTCTTCTTAAGTGTATTGAACTCAATAAGACACTTTCCATGATCTTTCTTCTCCCCCCACTTCCTGAGAAAAGTATTCTCCATCTCGTCCCAAGTGGTTATAGAACGATTTCCCAATGTCTTAAACCATTTTCTGGCTTCACCATCTAGAGACTACACAAATAATCTTAAGACTACATCCAAATGTTCAACATTAAAGTTCTCTGCAAAGGAGCAGAAAGTCTCAAGATGTTTCTGAGCATCAATTTCATTCTCCCCAGTGAATCTAGGTAAGATCTTCAAATAGTCCTGGGGCATATCATTCAACACTTGTGGTAAGGCCAAGAGAGCGTATTTATTCAACAAGAAGGCAGGAACATTGGCCATTGGAGGAGGTGGGGGTTGTGCAACAATATGATGTACAAATGGAGGAAGAGGAGGAGGAGGAAGTGGAGTATGAATAACAATGGGAATATACTGTACAGAAGCTTGAGGTGTGGATGGAAACAATTCACGATTAACAGGGGCTAATTCTGTAACTTCTTTAACCTCCTCAACCTCAGGGGTAAGATGAGGGTTATCTTTAGTTCTGGCACTTCTCTGGGGTGGGCTATCTGAGTAATATTCAAGATTTTCCCCAGTGGAGTTGGGATTTTCTACTTGGATCTCTTGAGAGGAAGAGAAAGGAAAATCTTCTACAGCATATTCAGGGGTTTCAGCACAAACTGATTTCTTTTCTTTCCAACTTCTTTTGTGTATAATTTTCTCTGGGTCAGACGTAGAAGGTATCTTCGACTTAGCAGTATCTGACCTCAAATGTGGCTTTCGGGGAGCCAGGACTACCAATAGATTTACCAAATAAACAACAGTGGAGTCGCCAAGGTGAGAGATATACAACTCTTCAACTCTTTGCGCTCACCTGATTAGAGAGTGAATATGGTTTGTCGAGGCCCAGGGAAACTGATATTCTTAAATTCGTCCCCGGCAACAACGCCAGAAAGATGTTGTCGACAATTGTTGTCACTCCTAGAGACAGCCTAGAGTTGCTATAGACCAGTGCCTAGGACATCTTATTATAGCAAGGAGGATATGATATGTTTTGGGTTTTCAATCCAGATGCTCTCTTGCTACCTCTTGTTGAACAAGGAAATTGATTTTAAATGGGACCAAAACTCACAGAAACTGTCACAAGGAAAGTAATATTGCAGAGACAAGATGCACAGCTCCAACATAAAAGCATCAGACAGTTAAAAGACAATTAACTGCAAAGAGGTCCAGTTCAAGTAATATGTCACAGAATTCAAATATCAGAAAGTGTATGGAGAGAAAGAAATATTAAGAAGATACCAGTTAACCTTGAGCTGATACCCAGATACACAACAGGATCATATATGGGCTTATCAATTCTAAGAATCCATACATGACAATGGCGTTTTAAAAGCACCCTCTCAAAGCAACTAATATAGCAGAAAATATGGATGAAGTGAATATGAAACAGTATATCATGCCTGAGCCTATTTAAAGTGCTTGACTAATCCAAGTATGGGCATCAACTAGGATGAATCCTTACTTAAGATCAGTGAGCCACTCGCATTCCAGTAACATGATACAAGAAGATCTGTGAAATGAAATGTTGTATTAAACACATAAGGAAAGTTTACATACTGTAATATACCACAGACAAGAATCCTCTAAACAGATATAACCCCTTCTCACTGAGACCCTATGGGCTCTGAGCACTCATACAGAAGCTTTACAAAATGTATACAAAAGTGCCTTTCACTGCACAATTTTATGATACAAGTCTGGAACCCTAACTGATTCGTTCTCCTGGAGCTTTATAGGAGAATCTTCCAAAAACCTAACAAAAGGTGGTTGGTGAACATTTATTGGGCTTATTAAAACCAATTGGTGGAAAAAATGCCCACCCATACTGCTTTGTGGTGTCCAACTGCTGTAGGTACTTTGCTGCAACTCTATGGAATAAATGCTGAGGAAGGAGATCTCTTTATAAAATTGACATGGAGAATAAAATATATAAACATCTTGTCCTTTGCTGGGAGAAAAATCTGGGGCAATACAACCTGGAGGATATGATTTTTAGTGCACTGTACCTTTTGTGCGTCCTAGGAGATCTCTGGTCTGATACTTTTGCCCTTAAACATTGTGGATGAGCTCAAAAATATTCAGTGTGGTTGGTGAAGTCTTTAATTCCTTGCTGATGCTCTTTACAGCAACATTTATATCTCCATATGCCAATTTTGCATTTTAAAATTATTCTTGGAGGGTTCGAAAGATTTCGAATCCTGCTTCTGCAATGAGTGTCTTATCATGGCGGCTTTCGAGATCATTCTTTATCATAGTAGCTTCAGTAGACTGGTCCTGGGATGCGCTCTGTTACTGTGATCAAGGCTGTAAATCATAATGACTTTCCATTGCTGAAACCCTGCAAAATCCACAAACATTGTTAGAAAAACCAAGCGCGAGGATGGTATTCGTGGTGATCAGTGGAAATGGTGGTATGGAAATGGCGGAAAGTCAGAAGTATGAGGGGTAGTGGTGAAAAACGCAGAGGAACTATGAAAAATGGACTGATGAAGGTTTATAACGTAAAACGTTAAAATACACTGTGTGAATGAAATATATTTATGAATGGCGGAAGTGAAGGTAGACGACACGTAGGTGTACGAAAAGCCAATTGGAATGGACGACGTGGAGGCGGGCTTGGTCAACCAGCGTGGTGTGTCGGTAATTCTGGGCCATAGGATCCAAGAATAAAATAAACGGTTGAAAATCAATCAGAGGGCAATGGAATGGTGGACCCGAGGTACGATTTCCTTTTACTATCGCTCGTACAGGTTTGGAGGATGATCGCCATTGGATGAAGACTTCGAGATCCGACGGCGATGGTGGATTCCGCTGCACGTCTTTGGGCGAACTTTTAACGCGCGAAATGGGGTGGTTTTGGAATTATACAAAGGGACACTTGGCAATCAGCGTATGGGATCGCTGGCCCAAGGGAGAATACCGCTTGCCCAGCAAAGGCGGTGTGGAATTGAACAGCCGGTTTTGCAATGGGGCACGGACGCGGGGTCCACCGGGGTAAGCAGGACTCCGCTCTTTCGATTGGTTTTTTATCAGATAGCTCAAAAAATGTGAAACTTTGGTGTTAGCCCCTTTACCGCTACGACGACTAGATTTTTTGCTTAATTCATGTGAAACGAACAATGAGGCTAAGGTTGAAGAGTGAGCAGATGTTTTTAATTGCGAATATAAGCCTTTAAAAGTATTTTCGGGTGGAAAAAAGTAAACGATAAACCAGAATATAAGATTTTAGGTCACGAAAGGGTTCATTGATTTGAATGGGGATGACGGATTTAAATGAAGAAGTTGGCATGAACAAAAGGTTCTATCATGAACAGTTTGTTGCAAAGGATGAGAAAAAACATAAGCACTATTGTCCAAAAACAAATGAAGTGGAAGTGGAAGTGGCCTTTTGATTTCTTCAGCATCATGAAAAAACTGAAAAAAAGTTCCTCATGGAATCATCTACTTGACTGGTTATATTGGAAAGAAGAGTTCACCAAATGAATGTATGTTGTGTATAGTTTAGATTAGGATAGATAGATAGATGTGAAAAATAAGCTCAGCCTTGTGAGCATCTTTTCAGTTTTAGATTGTTTGAAGAAAAAGTGAAAAAGCAGAAAATACAAAAACAGTAAAAATTAGAAAAAGAGGGCAGTTTCTAAAAGCAATGGTATAGCCCCATACCCAAAAAAAATAGTCATTCTGAAAGCGCACAAGTCTAAATGCTGCTACTAGTGCTCAAATGTATTGTTCAATTATCTAGCCTAATCATAGTTGAACATGTTTTAAATTTATTTGCTGATAAGTTAGTGAGTGGAAAAGATGGTCAACATTGTGTAAGCTTGACTTATCAAAGAGAGTAGATTAGGAAAAGACACTGGTTCCACATGCTAAAAACAGAACCAAAGAGGAAAGCAGGGATGAAAACAAATTGTGTATCCTAGCCTTATTTCCTGAACAGTGCTGCAAAAATAATATTGTGCGGTTGTCCTTTCATCTTTAGTGAGTACATGAAAAAATCGGTGAGTTAACCACTGATTTTGATCATTTTAAATTTCATGTTTTAGATTAGAAGAACAAAATCTTGTCAAACAACTAATCTTGATAGTTGATCTAGCATAGGTAGACCCATGAAGGATTTCATCGGGTTTGTCCCCGAACTCAGAAACGAGATATAAGTGTAGAATTAAATAGGTTCATTTCACAATATTTTGTCGGAAGGGTTGCTAGTCCAAATGCACCCAAAGGGAAGAAAAATGTTAGGAAAAGATAGTGGGGTGAGTAGAAATATCATCAATATCATTGATGGTAATCATGCTGTCATTTTTCAGAAGTAGCATCAAGGAAGAATGAAATTTGCACCAATGGGTAAGGCACTAGTCTTCATAAGCCAAAGATCTGAAATTCTGGACACCTCCTGAAAAGGAGTTGCCCTCCCCAAATGGAGCCACTGTTAGTCATCAGTATTTTTCACTTGTTGGTGATGACTAGTTGTAACAGCCAAGTTTTCTAGGAGCTGATAAAAAATTTGTCAAATTTTCCAGTTGGAAAACACCCATAATTTTTTTTTTCCTTCTTACCTTTCAGTCTGCCCATGACAAGATGAAACCTCATTATCAAGTCCTACCTAGCCCCAACCATACTAGTCTGCCCATCAAATCCAAAGAAACAATCCAAATCTGTCCAAAAAGACTCCCCTAAGTTAGGTAGTGGCGCTTTAGGCATTTCTCCCTTGGCAAACTATCACAAAGCCAAAGACCCTCCATCTGCTATAGACCAGTCATAACAAACCTTCCCATTTTGAAAATAAAGTTGGTTACAGCCATAGGTCGTGCCACTAATACACCCTCAGGTCCCGGCAATACATGGACCATAAGTCAAACTAATTCTAGGTGTTTTTACAGTGTTTTAATGGATCTTTCAAGGACAGATGCATACCAGCATCCCAGAAGACAATATTTGGCTCCACATGAGAATACAACTAATTCTAAATGTGTTCTTGAGCTTGGGATGTAGCCACAGAGCAGAGATTTTTCCATTAAGCTCTCGCGATCACAGTCAAAGCCTGAAAAGACAGTAAAAGGAAAAGAAATAATAACATCACGAGGTGATGATACAACGTGATGAAAAACCTCAGCTAAATATAAGCGAGAGGTTTGAAGGCCAGAAAGAGCCTCCCTTCACTATGGTGAGGAGGGGCTAAAGGAGGTAAAGTCTGTTTTTGAGTTTTTCACTAACTGTGAAGACAAGATTTGAAGTACAGTGAGACAGAAACTGAAGGTCTCTACATGAAAATGATAATCAAAGGCAGAGGCAAAGCAGTGGGCTTTAAAAATGATTTGTATGATTTCACTATTATTTCAGTTACAATGTGAATCCAATAGGTTCATCATCATTGAAGAAAGGATTGTTAAACAGATGGACAGGAGAGTCAAATAGTCTTCAGCTCAAACTAACCTCTGCCATCATGTATAAGAGAAGCCACTTTTAGTATGATTCATCAAACAATCTGCATTTGATTGAGACAGAGGTTGAAAGAACATCGGAATTTTGCCAGAAATGACCTCCTTCATTCATAATCATAGAACGGACGTTAGTGATTGATTTTGGTGACCAAGACATATAATCATGAGAAGACAAAGTTGCAAACGGAGAAAGCATAAAAAACAAAGGGGAAGCATCAGTGCTATAACCTCAAAGAGGATGGCTGATCTCATGGAGAGTTGCTTTGAAAGGCAGAGTCTGGAGCTGAATAAGGCAGAAATGCTGCTTTACATTGATTGAGAGATGGGTCATAGCTCAAGCCAAAGATGATGATTATGTTTCAAAGGGTAATGATCCTCCTACTCATGAGGGAATGTCTTTCAAATTACTCATCATAGTAGACAAAGGAAACTTGAGTTTAGTCTTTTCCAAAAAGGGAATTGCAAATAGATACACAGGTCCCAAAGAGAATGACAAGGCATGAGTAAATTGCAATTGAAGTTTCACAGTGAGCATTATCACCTTTAAAGCATCCAGAGCAGGCACTATTAATTTAAAGTTCAAAAGGGTGAGATCTACCTCCTTGCAAAATGACAAAGATGTTTCACAAATCATTTAACCCTCGCCAAGGAATGATTAGCATTCAAAGTGGTTTGCTCACGGTAAAGGAAAGGGTCACAAGCATAAAAGCCTCCAAAACAGTCACCCACAAATTTTTCAAAATGGCATGGTCAAAGTTTGGGTATGTTTTATTTTTAAGAAAAACACCAACGATAAAAGGTTCATTTTCTTTTTCAAAACCAACGTTTTTCTGCCAAAAGGAGATTTACAAAACCCCCACAAAAATAACTCAAGGGTGATCAATTTAAAAAGCTAAAGGGATCGTGGCCCATGTCTTTTGCTTTTCAAAAACACAAGGGAATACTCCTCTTGCTGCCCTTGAGACCGGAGAAAAGAGTTTTGAGCAAATTTCACAGAGTTTTTGGGCTTGGAGGCTGTGTGCCGCGCTTATCTAGCCAGCGCGGTGCGTTCAGGCCTTATTTTGATGTCACTACGCGTGGCACGCCTTTGTGGCGTTGGTCACGTACGGCCAGCAGTGTTCCAGAAGCAGCAACACATGGCGCTCTCCCATTCTAAATGTGCCACGCATAGTTTTAAGCCATCAAAAAACACCCAAAGGTTTTCAAAGGTTGCTCCAACCCTCGGCAAAGCTTGCCATCAAAGTCTTGAGACTCAGTACCTCCTTGATATTTTCAGAATTTAAGAAGGGTGTGTACTTCTAAATGTTATGTGCTTTCAAAAGTCTAAATATTGGTGAGAAGGAGAAGGTCTTCATGAAAATTTCAAAAGTGATTCGATTAGAATCCTTTAACGAAAGTGCATCACGGTGGGAAAATGGTGGGAGGTTTATTCGATTTTAAAAGACTCTAGAAGCTACCCTCAAAAAATAGTGACAATTCATGAACTGCGTATTTGTATGCAGAAAAGGTGCTTGGGAGGTTTGATTATTTGAGTTGTTGTAGTTTGTGATTGACCAGCAGTGAGCATAAAAAAATGATAGGTTCCTATTGATGATTCAAAAACCTCACAAACTGCCCTCAAACAGTATTGAAAGGTGAATGCATCGTTTGAAGGGAGAAACACAGGGCTTTAAAAGGTGAAACAGTGGGTCTATTTTCAAATCACAGTGATCATTGTATGAGCGTTTTTGACCTTTCAAAAGTCTCCTCTGTGTGTTAAAAAGACAAAAACAGTGTTTGACCTTTCATTCCATAAAGCAGATCCAGTGAGTGAAGCTACCATTGCATTTGGAGGTATTGTCAAACTTTGTGTGAAGAACGTTGAATACAAGCGTTGAAGTGGTTTTGCTAAGAGGAGTTTTTAGACTTAAAACTATCAGCAGGTGTCTCAGTCTTTGTGCCCACATCAAAAACACCCAGCGCTCTAAGGACCTTATCCAAGGTAAGGGAATTATTTTTTGATCAGGTATGTAGTTTTTAAATTGATCGTGGGCTTATCCTTAAACATGTTTCAGTTGGATTGGCATGCAAAGAGAAAGAATAATGGTTCTCTGAGGAGTAGGATCTAGACCTTCAAAGGAGAATGACAAAGCATTATAAAAAGTTAAATTAGTTTGCCCGGCACAAGTTGAAGGCTGCTCAAGAAAAGCTCAAGGAGGCTAAAGGGAAGTGCCCATCACGGAAAGTGAGGAAAGACACATCAGGACTTCATATTTTGGCCTCTGCTTTGCAACATGTTGCTGAGAACCCTTGAGGGTCATGCTCACCAATTTTGGGCAAATTTCGACATATTTTGGTTTTTTGGCATTTTTCGGTTTTTGGCCAAAACTCATGGGCCTCGCCATTTTAGTTTGGGAGATCATCAAAGGAGGAGAATGGTATCATTGGATGCCATAATTTTAGGAGCACACACTCAGTGATTTTTAGGACATTTGAAGATCATTTTCTCCCCCAAAATGGCGAAAAATGCCCGCTTTTTCCACACTCTGCCCGGTTTATCAGCAAGCCTTATTTTTAGGCTTTTTACACATAGTCCTATTTTTGGAGGACTTCCAGGCATCAGATTGGGAAAATTCTAGTTGCTCCAGAAAGTAGACACTCAGAGCTTTCCAATGAGCTATCATGAGCCTTATTTTGACATCGGGAAGGCTACCAAAAGTTGTCGGCAAGTCAGGGGACCTTTTGCTGATGTTTTTTCTGAGTATTTTTGTAAAAATTGAACCTTTAAAAACTGCTTTTTCCTCATGTGCGTTTAGTTATTTTTGCACATGAGACGTGATCAAAAATCAATTTATTTCCCTCTTTTAGCATTTTTTAGATATTTTATGAGATATTTTGTGCCTTGGGCTTTGCAAAGCCTCAAGGACAAGTTTAGATATTTTGAATAGGCCAATGAGAGTGCAAATTGAACTAAGAGGTTTTCCTCACTTGAGCCTATATATTACAAAGGATTTCATTGTAAACAAGGTTGAACCTGATGATAGAAGCAATATATGATCATATAAGCTTTGGAAGAAATACTTGTCTCATGCTCTTGGATAGTCTCTTGGATGTTCTTGGATGATGAAAGAGGATTGTTGTTGGATTCCATGACTTGGTAGAATGGTATAGTGTCTCTTTATTTGTTTTGTTTTCTAGTTTTCATTCATGAATCCATGCTTCTTGCTTGCTATAGATCAGTAGAGAACAAATTTGAGACATGCCCTTGGAGGCACCTCAAATTTCCTGTTTCTTCATAGCTTCCATGTTTTCTTCTTCCTTAGTCACATTAAAGAATTCTTGATTGCTCTTTAATAACTTAAGGATATTTTTGCTTATTTCATTCATGGTTTTATGCATGTTAAGTATGATTTACGGTACGCCCTACTTACCAATGGCTAGCCATAGCTCCATCCATGAAATTTCTCTTTGACTGATTAGATTGTCATTTGTTGAACCAAGGAGGTCTTGTTTCGATCTTGCCCTTTGCCTAAGACTATGCAATCTTGTTTTCAAAGTGCCCAATAATTTGAAGTACTGTGTTTAGGCGTTCCGGCATAGTGTTTAGAGTTGTTTGTCTGTCTTAAGTGTTTTCCCCAAAGTCTAATAGCCATTTCCCAAAGTTAGAGGGTGATATATCTCTATGCATGGCTTGAATGTTTATTTCTATGTATTGATTAGCTTATAGTTACATTTCTCATGATTAATGGTTTGCCCTACCATGTTTATGTCTACTATTAAACTAGTTATGCTTGAAACCCTTTGTTGTTCACAAACTTGATGTCCATTTTGTTCCATTTTTCCCAAAGATCCTTTCTACCTCGAATCAAATCGGCCCTTCAACAAACTTTGTATCACCATCTCCTCCAATAGCTTTCACATCTTGACCTTTTCGTTCCCATAGCCCAGTTGATCTGACATCTTTTTACCTATCTTATTCTTTGATCAGTTCATCCCTCACAAACCTGAAAATCAAAACCAAAAACTTACTTCATAACTAGCCTAAAATTAGAAACACAAGAAGCAAACACACAGATATCCCTTACACAAATAGAGAGAGCCCTCTCCGAGTCCAGGAAGGCTAGGTCCTTGGGTTCCAAAGATTGGTTTGATGTTACCCTATCACTTGGCTTGTCAATCAGCCAAATCACGGACCCTAATTAGGATT
>JAXQQM020064205.1:0-60176 GCA_034641835.2 Pinus albicaulis | reverse complement strand
CAACTCCCAGAGCACCTGGCAGAGAGATCAAAGATTGTCTCAAAGATGAAAACGAAGCTCAGTTGTGAGAAAATAGGGACCAAAAGAGTAACTAGAAGCCAAGCAGTGACATTGAAAGGAAATATAGTTGCTACAAAAGATAGCCCAATAACAAAGGGGAATCAAGAGGATATTCTTCATGCCATTGACATAGAGGAAACACCCATTGTCCAAGCTAAGTTTTTTGGGAAAGATGAGCATAAGCTGAAATAGGCCAAGTCTACAAAGAGGCTAGAGTTTGAGGGGGAAGGTGCAGGTTTCACCTTTCAAGCAAGAAAGCCTATGACTAGGCATGCTATGAAATTAATGGAAGTCAGAAAAGAAGTTCAAATACTCACTGAGATAGCTAAAGAATCGAAAGATATAATTGACCTCTCATCACCCACCGTGAAAGATACAATCAAAAAAACAAAAAGGGGAAAAGAGAAGGCGGCAGAGAAAACAAATTTTCAGCACCTTGAGGAAAAATTAAAATTGGCAAATCATGAAATTACTGCCATGAAAAAGAAAGCTAGAAAGCACAGTGTCAAGAAAGTACAGTTTAAAATAATGAAGGCAATGTGGGAAGGACAGGTTGAGTCTGTTTCTGAAACTTTAAGTAATATAGAGTGCTATAGGGTAATATGATTTGGTGGTGGTTATTAAATATCCCTCTCAGGGCTTTCCAGTGCCCGAGGCAGACAATCGGATTAGCTGTAAAGTTCACAAATATGTTGCATACATGTTCATGCTAGTATCTATAATTGACAAAGTGAGATGGAGAGATTATCTCTTTATGGAAAATAGATCCTATGGAGAATTCCATGTAGTGAAGTAGAGATCCTTCATCACTGGCTCCAAATTCAAGTCTTGTAATCAATCAAACACCCGTGTAATCTCTACAATAGTATAACTTCTTATAGATTAAACTAGCATATAAGAAACTTGAAATGATACAGATCTAAGCCATTCATATCATGCTACATAGATGATTGAAAAACAATTGTGACACTCATGCATCGAATGGACAAAACAAATATAGTTATATTGATTTATAAAAATGAGGATTACAACCGTCAGTTGCACCAAGCCCTCCTCAGTCTTTCAATTCATCTATCTATTTCTCTATCTCTGAGTGTGATGATGCTCAAGGCAGAAATCTCTCAATGAACTTCGCCGATCTTCAAGCCTCACACTAAAACAATGAAATTCTTCTCCATATATAATCAAACCTTCGACCTTAGACCAAGAGCCCATAGCTCCATTTTATAGGAGATGGAGAGGACAAACCTTGCCAATACTTTCAATTCAAATCGGTAAAATCTAGATGTGTCCTTTCTTTCCTTCACTTTTTCCTTCTATAGGAGTTTAGTTATGTTTGGCAATGCCTAACAAAAGGTATGTGCCATTTATTTTCTATTTTTAACTGATTCCCTTTTGAGAGAAAGTTGGAAATGTCAGTTATATTTCTGCAAGATATTTCCCTTTTCACACTTAAACATGGTTAATGTTGCCCCTTGGGCAAGATAGAGCGTTACCCTAGGCACTAAATCTCCCTTTGCATGGCTCAGGTCTGTTATAATGTTGTCTAGCTGTTTCTGGGGTGCGTTACCTTGGCAAAAATGGGTCTCGTCTAGGTGATTTTCTTCCTTCCATGTTACCTTCTCCTCTGAGCTGATGAGGAGGTCATTTGTCCTGTAATAGATGCCCCATAAAGTGTGAGCTCAAAGATGAAGAAGATGGCTGAAACACTTTATAACAAGTGTAGTAGAATGAGAGGAATTGGACGACTGAGGAAAACTTGAAACAACAACATATTTCAGAAAATATAATATTTGTCTTGAGTCGGGCATTCCCATGCTTGGTAGCTAATCAAAATTATTTCTATAGAAAAGATATATGAACAGTCTGTCCATCGATAAGCATAATTTTAAAGTGTTTGTCATAACAGGATCAAACTGAAAAGCTATATCCAAAAACAATATCGCAACTTTGGAGAGGAAACACAACTGTAATGGTGTAACCCTCAACCCAAGGTCTTGGTCGTCGCTTCACTAAACTGCATATTTCCATACATGTGAATAAATGTGTTGTAGTCGAACATGCAGGAAATCACTTGATTACTAGTAAATAACCAAAATTGTTAACAGGTCGAGGGTGGCCACCGATAATGATGATGGTCCCCAAGATGCACAGTACAATCTAGCGAGTGTGAATTAAAATGAGTTGATGTCGAACACTCGTAGAATCATTCGATTGGGAGCCAATAATGAGAACCCCCAACCAAACACAAGATGACCTGCCACTGATGTCTGTAAGTATCTGGGTACTGCCATGTGAAAGAGTTTTCTGGGAAGTGCCATGTTCAATATTTTGTGCTGCCAAATCGACCTTTTGAAAATGTAAAAGAAGAAGTATCCATGTTGTCCAAAATTTTTCCCCATATGATTGAGTTTAACGAGCCCACACAGGTAAACTAGGTGATTTTTTCATATTTAGAGAGTCTAAAAAACATCATAAAATACAACTCCAGGGGGTACCTTTGTCATGTTTGATAACTGCGCATGACAAAGGGAGAATAGTAAGCCTAAAATAGTTCATTTTCTGTGAGTTAGTCCATTGAATCTGGAAAAGTGATAAATCTATGTTTGATGGACATCTGCCTCATTTCGTTATGAGTACGAGGAGGCGAAGTAAATTCAAAGATCTTTGTGAAATTTTAACGAGTCGAACAGGGAAAAACTCGGTGCTCTCTATGAAATTTTAACGAGTCACATGGAGAAAAACTCAGTTACTTTTTCTGTTTAAAGAGCTTTGAAAAATATAAAAAAAATGGTTCATATTCCATTGTCATGGTAGTTTAACGAGCCCAACGAAGGCAACTCAGGGTTTTTTAAATTTTACGAGCTAGAAAAAGTCCCTAAAAGGAAATCTCAAAACCAGGTCAAACATGGTTAAATCTACATATAAACATTGACAACCCATCAAAGTATCGGTAACATATGAAAACCAATATTTGTGACAAAGTGTAGCATGAATTTACCAATTTTTATTGGACTAGCTGAGTGAGTCTTACCTCCAGAATGGCTATAAGAAGGCAATAGACCTTCTTTTTCACTCTGTTGAGTGATGTGATAGAGCTCTAGAGTAATAAAGTGGTGAAACTTTAGCTGTCGATTGTGGACGAACAAGGCAACGGTTTTTCATTCCGTTGGGGTCCTATGATTTGGCTGATTGGCAAACCAAATGACAAGGCAACATATAAACCAAGCTTTAGAGCTCTAGGATCTAGCCCTCCTAGTTTTAGAGAGGGATCTCTCAATATGTTTTTAGGGATATAACTTGATGCTTTTAAGAGGTTGATTTTTGGCTAGTTATGAGGTGCAAATTTGTTTTTTTGTTGGTTGGACATAGATGATGTAGGCAGCATAGATAGAGTGTGAAAATCTACAAGACATTGGGAAATGGAGTCATGTGGAAGTATAAATAGTTCCAATTGATGAATTTTTGGAACCAAAGGGAAAATCTAACTTAGTTAATGGATCTGTGGGATCATATAGGTGAGATGAGATGATCATCAAGGATTTGGAAGGAAAAGTAGAACTTTAAGGGTTGTTAACACTCCTTAATCATGCATAATTTTCAACGAAGGGACTTGCAACACTATCTAAACATAAAGAAATATTCAATAGGGGCTAGCCATGAATCCTACCAACATACTTTATCCAGATAACATTAAACAAGACAGACTTTTAAGTAAGACAAAGAAGGAGAGGAACACTTTGTTTCTTCTAATTGTTTCACTTAAAGGAGTTAGAAAACATATAAGAAACACAACTAATTGCATCCATAGAAGGGGGAACACCCAAGAATCTAAGACTGCAATTATAAAGACCTTCAAATATGACTATCTCAGTAAGAAACAAAGGGTGAGATCGAGACAAATCCTCTCTTCTAGGCTGCAGAAATAACGTTTGAAGGATGAATTCAGAAATAGCTTTCGACAGGCAACAAGCAGACATGGAAAACCATAATTCAACCTTGACACTAACTATTTGAAATATTATGAAATAAACAAGCTTAAGGGTTTGAAATCATCCAAACTTCTAAATAAAACCTTTAGCAGATGAAAACAAAAAGGTAGTGAAGATTAAACAGGCCTAAGGTGCTTCTAGGATACATTTCATAGCCTAAGCTTTTTACTCTACTGCAAGAAAAGCATAATGGAACAAAGTGAAAAACAAGAAATAACATTAATGAGTAGAGATTACTTCACCAAAAATAGGCTCAAGGATCCAATGGTCTAGCCTCCTTCATCAACAGAAAAGCAAAGACATCCACACTTCTTCAAAACACCAATTCTTCTTTCAAAACAGTAGTCTATGTATTACTTCAGAATTCATCAAGTGCCAACCTTTTACAATGAGAGTTCGAATAGTATTTATAGGTGAATGGGAAGGAGAGGTGACAGAGATGGCCTTAATGGTTAATCAAAACAGAGGAGAAAAGCATTCAAATGCCCATTCTGTGCCATAAATATTACATTAAATTCTTGCCCATTCTAGTAATTCTCGTAGACTTTGAGGCCTAATTGACACGCTAGTAATATCTCCAAATAGTGTCTTTGCAGAGGAGTCTTCTAGTTGTTGCAGTGTTGTATTTTATTCTGGTACAAGTAAAACGGACAGTATTGGTTTTGAAACCACCCATACCTTTACAGTAACTGCCTTAGCAATTTTAAAGAGGTTCTATCAGCATAATAATTGTCAGGGTGTCTTTAGTCTTGGGAGGAGTAAATAGCTTCACTGATGTGTCATTCGAAGCTCTCCTCTGCTGATTTGTCCATCTTTTTCAGTTAACACTAATTTGGCTTTTTCTGCTGATATTTCTTTAATCTTCATTGATCTTCACTTTAGCTTCTTTTGTGTACAGGTGGCTAGGCTTCCGAGATGGGGGTTTTTTCCTTCACCAGTGTTCATGAGACACTGGATAAAACATTAATAATCAACCCATGAACCCATTTTTTTCATTTTTTTGGCCTCAAGGTCCTCATCCTCAGCCTCTGTCAACATTTCTTGACTGTGGGACGGCTTTTGCGAACAACCGCCATTAAACCTGTAACAAACATTAAACATATTATATAAAACATGCATTTCTTGGGTTTAACTATTTACGAAGGCTCAACAAGCGGTTATGGAGCAGTGAGGAGGCAAGGTGAATGTAGCGGGAAAGGTTTCATGGTGCAAAATGACGAAAACCAGGGTTAAAACTAAGTTTGGCGCGAAGAACTGGAAAAGCGGTTTTGGGGAATACTAGAGGTGGTATTAACAAAAGGCAAAGGCGGTAAGTGGTTTGGGACTGAATGAATGTGACACATGTCTTTGGAAAATGCGTGTCCAGGTGAAAATCGCCTATTTCACATTAAAAATTGGTTTTGGATAGCTACGGAGAAATGGGTGCCAAAATGTCTGTGGACCGTTGGATCTGGGGGGGAAGCAGATCAACGGAGGAGATTTGAAGAGAACATGATGGAAAGGCCCAGCGTGGTCGATAGGGACCAGTAGGAATATATGGAAACTTGAAGAAAATACATAAAAAAGTGGTCGTGTGAGGAAGATGAGGTGAATCGATGCGGGCCTTTATTACGATGTGAGATGGACGGTGAGGATCATTTTAGTGAATTGATGATGAGAGGGAGTAAGATGAGAGGGAACAAGGCTTTCGGAAAACAATGATGGTCGATGACGATGGGAGGGGTAATGCGATGGACGGAGGGCGCGGATGAGATCGGGATCGTAGCCAAGATTTACGATCGAGTTTCGAATATTAGCGGTCAGACGGCGGGATTTTGGTTGTGATGTCTTGCAGTACGATGGAGGACGATGGTAGTTGGATCACGGATGAGTCTGGGTGCCAGAACAAAGTATTTCTTATCGATTGACGGTAGGGTGCTTTGCGGTTATTTTCACCTTTCTTTAAAGGATGAACTGAAGCTCTGAAGAAGGTCAGCTCTGCCTAAAGAAATAAAATGTAAACACTGAAATAGATCCGATCAATGAAAGTATTTGTTTCTGTGCAAAGTATTCATTAATCAAAATTTTATGTGTGAATAAGCAAGTTCAAGTATTCTGCAAATGAAGTAATGTGGTTTGAAGTTGAACTAATGAGTTTTGTTCACTGTATAAGTCTTCTTGGGAAAAGTGTACTTATGAAAAGTTACTATTTAATGTAGCAGAATCTGAAATATAACAGCAAAAATGCACAGCATAACAGTAAGAATTTGTTTAAGCAGTTCACCCCTCTCTTGGGCTACCTCTGCTGGGTCCAAAAGCCTCTAATTAGGCTTTTCCCTTTTTCATTAATGCTCAAAATATGAATTACACTGTGTAGAAAGCCTCAAAAGGAAAAATAAGCTGCAAATTCAGAAACAGAAGGCTGAAATCAGTATAAATCAACTATTCATTCACCTCCAATGGATAAGTATAGTCCAACATAGCTGATCTTTCATTAGGCCCTAGTGGCTCCACAACCAAAATCGTTGGTAAAATCACTGATAGAGAACCCTAATGGCTCTGCAACCTATCCCAACAGCTCCATAATTCTTCAATACCCCAAAATCAAAAAAACATTCGTCCCAAATGGACTTTCCTAGCCAAAGTTATGGCTAACTGAAGTTTGCCCAGTGTCACCTAGAAAAACTCCACTAAATGTGGAGAATTGGAGTTAACTCCAGTTAAAATTGGTGACGGGCGCTAAATTTAGGGAGCCACCAATTATTCCACCAAAATGAAGGGGGCTAAAGAGATAAGGGTCCACGTGACCACATACTCCGAAAATCATTTTAAAACTTTGAGTTTAATGCGGAATTGGTTAAGGTTTAAACCACATGTTTAATAATCCCGCTCCAAGTGCTAACTCCACGGAACCACATCCCCATTTGATACGCACCAATAGAACATTCAAAATTTTAAATAAATGTTCGTGCCCATTGATTAACAAACCAACTACGTGGTCCAACAGTCAAAACGCTCCACTATTATCCCACCGACCTGGGATCGAATTCGTCCGCGTTCAAACAAATTTTGAATTGCCATTTTTGTTGGATCTTGGGGCCACGGGGCGGCCTCCGGGCTGGCCACGTGGCGCCCATTGATTGGCCACCTGCGAAATATTCCACAGAATATTCTGTGAAATAATTCAAAAAATATTCCCAGAATATTCTTTTTTTAATAAAAAATATTTTTTATAAAGTCAACTTTGGGCCATTTTTTAGCTGAAATTGTCAAACTTTAAAACTGGATATCTTCTTCATACGGCGTCGATTTTTAGTGTCGTTCACATCTACAAGATCATTTTTCTGAGGTCTTTCCATTCGATCTAGTTTGTACCAATTCTGAGCAACTTCATTTTTGTGCATTTTTCTACAAGGGACTTGATCTCCTGATCACACCTCCCAAATGGGAAGATTTTGGACCCCAAAAGCTCTCTGATTACTAAAAATGATGATTTGGAGACTGATTCTCCACTCTTCCACCTTTGAATAACTGAAATCTACCTAATTTCATGAAATGAAGCTTTTGAGAAAATGATAATCTGTCTCTGGAATCAACTGATCGACCATTTCTAAGATTGACGAAGTCAGGATGCAAATTATTAAAATTTGCAGAACAACAATTGAAATATGTAGAAAACAAAATTTTTCTACACTGATCAATCTTCCCAGAAGACTTAAAATGACTTTCACCTTGCAAATTGTTCCCATGGCGAATTCTACCATTCTGAAAGCAACTTTTTCCCAAGTTGAATGGTGTGTCCTTCTTTCTTGCACTACTTAGCTTTGACACTTCATTCTCTGCATTGGCTGACCCAAAAGGTAATTTTTGCAACATAACATCATCTTCTTTCAAAGACAAACTGTTATTAAATTGAGACAAATCATTAGCAACATCAGAAAAAGGCGAATGCTCAAAATCTGGTTGTTTCAACATTAACAAAGTTAGACTTTGACTTGCATTAACCAGTCTTTTCAATTGACTTGCATGGAGTAAAGAAGATTCCAGCTTCTTCTTGTGAGCTCTCACAATGTACTCTTTACCATATTTGAACAAGTGATACTTGTTTTCATGGCGATGAAAGATGGCCTTCCTGTCAAATAAGTAAGGACTTCCCAAAACAATTCCTGGGATATCAAGCGGCACCAGATCAAGTTCAACTATGTCAATAAAGTGTGCAGTTATTGCAAAGCACAATATGCACTTCCTTGAAACTTGCAAATTGGCATCCTTGCATATCCATCCAAGTGGATAAGGCTTCAGATGTGGAATGGTCTCAAGTTTAAGCTGCTTGACCAAGTCTTCAGATATAAGATTAGCTTGTGACCCACTGTCAAATAGTGTGTCAATTTTGGTATGTTTTGAAATTACCCTCACATGGAAGAGCTCTATCCTCCTCTTTTCTTCATGAGTATCTTTGTGAAAATTCAAAGAGCTAGAACTAGGAATTGTGTCTTGCACCACTTCTTTCCCCTTAATGTTCTTTAAAACCATGCCTATGCTTTTTGTCTCATCTCCTGAGTCTGACCCTAAGTCTTGCTCAACTGTTGCTACAATTTTCTCCTTTTCTTTGGTCTTGTTTTTGTTCTTGTATTTTTCTGGTTTCAGTTTAGGATGAAGCTTCCAACAATGATCTTCATCATGACTTGTCTTCGAACAGTTCTTGCAAAAGAACTTTCCTTTGTCTTTTCTTGAATTTGCAATTCTCTTCTTTCCTTTGTTTTTGAAATTACTATCCTCATCAAAAGTATTCTTTCCTCTAGCTTCTAAATGTGTAGCCTGGACACAGACTTCATCTAAGCTGGTAGGATTGAACATTAGAATAGTATGTTGAAGGTAATTGTGTAAACCTCCTATGTATTTCAACAAGGTGTCTTGACTTTGTAAGTCTACTCCAAGTAGAAGTGCTCTCCTTCTAAACTCTTGGGTATAATCTTGCACATTTTGACCCTTAAGTTGCCTAAAATTTTTCCAATTCATAATTTCTTTCTGAATATGAGCAAGAGGATAAAACTGTTTCTTAATAGTAGTAATAAACTCATTCCAAGTTAGAGTTATCTTACCATGCTTTTTAATTTCCTCCCTGGTCTTGGCTTCCCACCAAACCAAAGTTGCTCCATCCATTCTCAAAGAGGCTAATTGGATTTTTGTGTCATCATCATGCAAATTCTGAATTCTTAGATAGACTTCCAGCTGTCTAATCCAATTATCCAATTTTTCTGCATTCACATCACCATTAAACATCGGCAACTCAAACTTCACATCAAGCTTTAACAAAGGATTTTTAAGAGATGTTTTTGTTTTGTGTGACTGATTAACATAAGTAGAAGAGGATGATGTGGAGGAAGAGGATGACGATGGAGATGAAGGATCACCATTTCCTCCATTCCCTTTCTTAGACTCATCTTTGTCTTTCTTTCCTCCTGAAGAATCTCCTTCTTCTTTTTGGTTTCTAGACCCTTCTCCAGCAATCCTATCATTTCTCTCCTGGTATAGGATCCTAACCATCTCAGTCATGTCTAAGAAAGATTTTCTAAAGAATCTTTCTTCTTCCTTGGGAACCATTTCCTCATGTACTTCTCCTTCTCTGGAAGACATGTTTGTGGCTGATTCTAAGGCTCATGAGGATGAAATGGAAGGTGGAGATAATGGCACCCTAGCCCTCCTTGGTTGAGGATTAACTTGTGCTCTAACCAATTGACCTTCCCCTCTTTTCAATTTCAGCCTAGTAAGCATCAAATTTTGCAGAATAACACAATCTTCTTGCACAAATTTCACAAAATCTTAAGCAAAACCTAGAGCTCTGATACCAATCTGATCTGAAATTGTGAGAACAAAGTATTTCTTATACAGAGATTGACAGTAAGGGGCTTTTACTGGTTATTTCACCTTTACTAGAAAGGATGAAACCAGAAGCTTCTGGCCCACAAACTGGCTCTGCCTAAAGAAATAAAATGTAAACACTGAAATAGATCCGATCAATGAAAGTATTTGTTTATGTGCAAAGTATTCATTAATCCAAATTTTATGTGTGAATAAGAAAGTTCAAGTATTCTGCAAATGAAGTAATGTGGTTTGAAGTTTAACTAATGAGTTTTGTTCACTGTATAAGTCTGCTTGGGAAAAGTGTACTTATGAAAAGTTATTGTTTAATGTAGCAGAATCTGAAATATAACAGCAAAAATGCACAGCATAATAGTAAGCATTTGTTTAAGCAGTTCACCCCTCTCTTGGGCTACCTCTGCTGGGTCCAAAAGCCTCTAATTAGGCTTTTCCCTTTTTCATTAATGCTCAAAATGTGAATTACACTGTGTAGAAAGCCTCAAAAGGAAAAATAAGCTGCAAATTCAGAAACAGAAGGCTGAAATCAGTATAAATTGACTATTCATTCACCTCCAATGGATAAGTATAGTCCAACACAGCTGATCTTTCATTAGGCCCTAGTGGCTCCACAACCAAAATCGCTGGTAAAATCACTGATAGAGTGCCTTGATGGCTTTGAAAACTCTCCCAACAGCTCCAGAATGCTTCAATACCCCAAAATAAAAATAAAAAAATTCATCCCAAATGGACTTTCCTAGCCAAAGTTATGGCTAACTGAAGTTTGCCCAATGCCACCTAGAAAAACTCCACTAAATGTGGAGAATTGGAGTTAACTCCAGTTAAAATTGGTGACGGGCGCTAAATTTAGGGAGCCACCAATTATTCTGCCGAAATTAAGGGGGATAAAGAGATAAGGGTCCACGTGACCACATCCTCCGAAAATCATTTTAAAACTTTGAGTTTAATGCGGAATTGGTTAAGGTTTAAACCGCATGTTTAATAATCCCGTTGTTAATAAACTTTTTTGGTCATCTAACCTACTATTATTGTATGAACCCAAATACACTATGTAAGACCACCTTTACCCTACAAATCAAGTTTACCATAAAAAATAACCTATTTGGGCATATTTAACCCAAAACAAAGAAATTAATTAAATAAACCCTTATTTATTTAATTATTTCCTAAGAACAAGTTATTTAAATCATTATTTAAATAATATTCTTAGTTAAATTTGACTAAATCATCCATAAATAATAAAATAAACCATTATTTATTTAATTATATTCCCATCATTCCCCTAAAATGATAAATAAATCATTTATTTATTTATTATTTATAAATAAAGGAATTGACCCAAGTCAAGAATCCTTTTCCCTCCAACAAATATAATAAAATATTCCTAAAAAGTGCTTCTAGAATTCGATTAATAATATTTTATTCATGCACCGAGTTCTAGACCGCCCCAATATTTTGTTATAAATAGGGGGGTTTTCCCCATTCATTGGTCACCTTCATTGCATTAGATCACTCTGGATCTACTCTTGGTCACCATTTTCCATTTTTTTTTGTGAACTCCCATTGAGTTCTATGTTTGTTTTTCTACACCCATAAGAGAGAGAAATGTTAGATCTGAAACACTGAGGACTTTCAAGAACCCATCCCACTGAGGAGAACCGGAAGACACCTTTCTTGTTTTCCTCTCAAGTGCCCCATTCTTTAATATAATACAAAATTCTTTTAAATACATTCTTCTTGTCTTGTCCATTGGATTTATGGAGCCATGTTATATTTTATCTGCTTAATGTCTTTTGTGCTTAGATCTGAATTTGTGCAGCAAACTTAAAGATATTTTTCAGCCATAATAGATGTTAGGGCGATTTGTTATGCGTAGCTAAAGTGATCTTTTACGACGAAAGAATCATACTAACAATTGGCGACTCCACACGGATTTTCTTTTGCGACTACTATCGTTTTATATCTTCCTGCATATCCAGCTATTTCAGACCCTAGGGTTTCTCTTTCATTTTTTGTATTTCCTATTTTTATGGTTTTTTTCACCCCTAAAACCCTCCAATAGTCATATTTTTAACTTCCGTGTGTTTCTGGCCTGATTGCGCAGGTGACAGACATCAGCCGCAGCTGAGATGACAATTTTTTTTTAAATCTGCCGCCGAGAGAGCCGGATCTGCAGGTCGCACTTATCGGCCCAAAAAGTGCGAACTGAGCTTGAGGACGCACTTTTCTGCCCCAAAACTGTGACCTGGACTGACAACAGGCAGAACCTGTGACCTACACTTTTTCTGCAAATTTTTCAGCATTTTTTCTAGGTTTGTCTGAAGCTTCTGTCAGGGTTTTCCAGCCTCTATCTCTACCCGTTTGGACCTATTTCTGATCTGCTTCACTCAAATAAGAAGGAATATTTCCCCTTAGGGCTCTAGTAACCTCCAATTTTTGTGGACGATTCTTTACTGTTTCAGAAGTCTGAATTTCCAGAGTTTTAGCCCTCTTTTTCTCCGATCTGATACCTCCTTTTCAGATCCCTTTAGATCAGCTCTTCTCCCTCTCAAAACCACCTCATATCGTTTTGTTTGGGTTCATTTCTAAGGCCACCGCCTTGTCTTTTATATCTTTAGCTGATCTCCTCATTTTTAGCAGCAACCTTGCCTCTGCCTCTTTGCTATTCTCTGCACCACTTTTCAGCAGATTTACCCTTTAGATCCCAGTCCCTCCGGACCTTAGATCTATTGGCATCTTTTTCACGTGCTTTGCTTAGTTTTTTCCCTCTTTTAGACTAGTTTTGAGAGACCCGCCTTTCTGGGTTAGATTGCTGCATCGTTAGTTGTTAATTTTCTGTTCTTTCAGTCTTATTTACTGCAGATTTCTTTTCCATTACGCAACACACTTTTTATTTTACTCTCAAAATTTATGGGTTTAAACAATTAAAATTAACGCACGCCACACAATGACCCTAAGCGAAGAAGCGCCTGGTTACCACCGCCTGGAAAAGACTTTAAAATCAATTTTCACTACACGTCTCTGCCCTTGACCTCACTTGATTTTGTCCCCCCCCACCCTCGTCTGTTTATCTTCTTCCTGTCATCATTGCGCCCCCAAGGCGCCTCTCCCGGAGACTTCTTGGCCTTCATCCTCAGTTTTCGCTTGGTTGACTTCCTCCTTCCCGTCGTCATCGAGTAAGTCTTTCCCCGAGTCCTCACTCCGACTCTTCCTCTGATTGTTCGGGTTCTCCCCCTCCTGGTTCTCCCCCTGTCACTTTCACCATGTCTACTTCAGGGCCTAACACCAGCAGTAACCCCAACACTACTGCTGGGTCTGTTTCCAGTGGAACCACCTCGAGACCTACCTCGACTACCCCATTACTTCCTTATATGTCCGGCCTTAGTCTCCCCGACTTCAATTAGCTGATTAATGATCCTATCCACCACGATGTTAGTTGGCCTGCTATGCCAACCAAGCTCCCCTCTGACATTCCCAAGTTCGAAGGCCTTGCTAGTGAGGATCCCTCCAACCATATCCGATTCTTCCATATGTGGTGTTCCTCCAATTCCATTACTGACGACTCTATTCGTCTTAGATTGTTCCAACGCACGCTTACAGGCGAAGCTTCTAAATGGTATGTCGAACAGGCCACCTCCTCCCATACCACTTTTGTGACCATTTCCCAAGCCTTTTTATCTTATTTTCAGCTCCCTCTCCGATACGACACTGGTACCGAGCTTTTAACCTCCTTCCGTCAATCCTCCTCAACCCGCCTTTCCGCTCATGTCCAAGAATGGCGGCGCAGAAGAAGCTTTTTTCGAGCTCCTCCCTTTGAAGATCGGGTTTATATGGACTGGTTTCTTCGCTCTCTCTTACCTCCCATTGGCAAAGATGTTGCCTCCCATTTCCCTCAAACCGAAGAAGCCACCCTCCAAATAGCCTTGAAATATGACCTTATTTACACTCAATCTGGTTATGTTTATACCGTCCTTCCTGACCTCCCCAAGCCCGGTGGCACTAACGCCCCGGGGGCATCTCACTCCACCGACAGTATCGTTGGAGCTCTTTCCCATACCTCTACCCAACCTCCTACGGGCTATGGTCTCCCTCCAGGAGGGGCCAGCACCTTCCGCACCTTTACCCCTCCAGGTAGCATGTATCCAGGATCCGAAATACCTCCTCCTTTTGCCCCTACCCCTGCTTACCTTAATGCTACCCATCCTAATCCTTATCCTTACTCTCAACCTGGTGTCCTAGCTCCTCCATCATTTGGACCTTTCACCCCCTTGCCTTCTCCACCCCCGCAGCCGCACCTGCTACCCCCTCCAGGGCAAGTATTTGCACAACAGGGGGCACCTAATTTCCTTCCTTATCAAAGAAAGAGAAAAGGAAACCAATCTGCTTCTAGTAATCGTGGACCCAATCCTTCCAATATCGACTCTACCACTGCCAACCAGCCACAGGGCTCTCATTCCAAGCCGGACAGGCCACTTCACACCAATAATCCTTGTTTGTGTTGCAGCGTTTATGGTCACTACACTCACGATTGTCCCTTATTACCAAAAATGCGGCAGCTGTGGGATTCTTAGGCCACCGTACGGGGACAACACTCCTCCCCTACTACCCCTACCACCCCCGTTACTTCTCAACCTGATGTGTTTACCGATCCTTTCCCGCAACAAGGATTCGTGGCCACTCAACCACCTCACGCCCCGGTAACCACTCAACCCTCCCCTTCTGGTTCCTATGATTACCATATTCTCATGATGGCTTCTGACCCACCTCTCACTGTCAACCTCAACCTTCAAACTCGGTCCCGTCAGTATTCCACACCTCCTGTTCCGTCTGTCTCTGAGTCTCCATCGTCAGGTCCTACAGAGCCTCTATCGACACCTAATGGTCCCTTGCAACTCCCTCTGCCAAAAGATGAGGTTCATCCCAAGCCTCCTAAGGGACCATTACGCCGAAACGTTGCCTCTGGTCAGGCTACCCATTCATACAACATAGTAGATGATCTGGCCCAATCTCCTGCTGCCATTTCAACACTGGAACTCCTCCAGTCGTGTCCTTCTCAAAAGAAGGCTCTACTATCTTTCGTGGGCGCTGTAGATCCTGCTGATGACCAATTGATTATTTTCGATGCCCATCAGTCAGACCATCCCCCTCTTCCTCCTTCAGTTGCTTTCCAAATCCCAGTCAAAATCCGAAACGCCAATGTTGCTCGGTGTATTATTGATGAGGGGGCATCTACCTGCGTAATGTCCGCTTCGGTTTGGAAACAACTCGGATCCCCTGAACTGGCCCCTTCCACCATCACCCTTCGTGCATGGGATGGCCATGCCTCCCAGCCCATTGGCCTATTTCGTAACTGTCCTATCACCCTTGCCGGCAAGACTGTTTGTGTCGACGTTGAAGTTATCGACGCCCCTCTTGACTACAACATCCTTTTGGGGCGTAGTTACACCTATGCAATGTCTGCCATCCCATCCGCAGTCCACCGCAAGATGTTCTTCCCTCATAATGGAAAGATTTTCACCATTGACCAATTAACCTACCGTGAACCAAAATCTCAAACCTCCCCTGAGTCCACCATCTCTACTGTCACCAATAAACCAACTGTTGATTCCTTGACTAGTGTTTCCCCTAGCGTCTACAAAGACTCCTCTTTGCTTGGAAATTTTCTTGGTCCTCCCCCTACTCCTGTCTCTGACCCCAGCTCAGTGAATGTCTGCATGATGCAATCATCTTGGGCTGACCTTACGGAGCCCACTTTGGCTAGTCAACAACCTCAACCTCAACCAGCTCCTAGCCCTTTGCCCCCGCTAGCCAACCTTCTTCCTTCTGAAACTTCTTCTACACACAGTCCCCCCACGTCTCGTTATCCTCCTGGGTTGATTCCACCCGATATCAACCCCCTTGACCCCATTCCTCCTGGCCATTTCCATGTTGGTCAGATACCTTTCCTTGCTCCCCTTCCCAGAGCTTATTCAGTCCCTATTTTGGCCACCCTATCTCTCCCCAACCTGACCCTGGGTATACCCGTCTGGTATCTCAACCCTCCAACCACTACGCTGCTAGGTCAACCCAAACCATATATTACTTTAACCCTAGTTCAACCAATCCCCATGACTTCTCCCGCTGCAACGGTACCTCAGTCACCTCAACATGAACCACCTCCTGTTGCAACTGCTTCGGGTAAGCATGGCAACACTCGCAGGGGGGCATCAAAGGACAAGGCTACCCCGACAAACCCTGTCCCTCCTCGGCCTCCAACGCATACCATCCAGTGTGCTTTGTGTGATGTTGTCGGTCATGCCACCCATACTTGTCTCGAGCTACCTCGCATCAAACCCCTAGTCAAAGTCGCATTCTTCGAGTCTACGGTCCCTGAATCCTCTGTTTCTTCCTCATCCACAGCCAAGAACCCAAAAACTCTTCGCACCAACAAACCCTGTGCTTTGTGTGGTGTCCATGGCCATTATTCTCACCATGATCCTCGCCTCACGCATTACCGAGCCTCTTTAGAGGTCATTCGCGAGTATAAGAAGGACCAAAACCCATTCGCCTCTCCTACCCTCGCGCCATATGCGTCAGGCCAACTTGAGGATCCACCTGCTACCATTGACATTCCTCCTCTTGATGTTGAGATGTCAGAGCCTGCTGCCCCCCTCCTATACCTATCATCATCCGTCCGACCCTCGGAGTACATTCCCTCTGAATCCACTCCATCTATTTTGCTTGATTCCCCTTCAGCAACATTCTTGGGCTCTACATCCTTCGATCATATTTTTACCTGTTCTTCTGTCATCCCCCGAGACGGTCTGTATGTGAGCCTTTCTTCCCATGCTGATGATTTAGGTAGCTTTGTGGCATCATGTGGTTTCCCCGACCTCTTCCCTCCCACCCATAACCATGATGATACCATCCGTATCTATGATATTCTCCGTAGCCTGAGCTCCAACCCCCATCCATCACCCTCTAGTCGGTCTGCGAGTCATAGCCACCCCATCTAGCCTACTACCTCCCGTAGTTATCCTATGCTGTCTACCCTTCCCTCACGCTGTCATCTTTGTTCTTACTCCTCCCATGTCTTGTCTCGTGACACTATTTTGCAGGACCTTCTGTCCACACATTATATTGGCTATGCTGATGGGACATGTCACTATTCCTGGAATCTAGCCTCGGTAGCTTGGGCCATTTTTAACCCTTGTGATGATCCGCATGCGATCATCTCTTCTCGCGATCATGAGTCAGGAAGCTTCGCCGCGTCAGGCAGTCTTTCTTCCACCAGTCACCCCATCTCCTATCATGATGATGACATTATGGAAGCAATCACCACCCCTGACTTTCTCTACTCCCCCTTACATCGAACCCATGCGTCCACACCACATACACCTTGTGGCCCTTCCATTGAAACCCAATGTTTGAGTAAGGGGGCACCCATATTTAAGAGACCAAGAGAAGCAATTCTCTACAACTCTCCTAGTATATCTGGTTGTGCCGACTTTAGTACCATTCTTCTTCCACATTTAGAAGAACCTCTAAAGTCCCATATCACTTCAGATCACTCTCGGGATGATACCCCTTATCGTTCCTTTATCTTACATCAGCAACCCAGTCTTTTCAACCTTGTTGATGACCAACCTATACGTTTTCTAAGGGAGCATCAGTTCATTATCTCCAAATCCTCTGTTTGGGATAGTGGCACCAGGTATGCCAACCCAGAACCTTAACGTCCATTTGATTCATATATTTAGTACTAAACGAGATTGGTAATCCTCCATTTCCTTTCTCAAACTGCATAACCATAACGAAAACAAATGGCGCACCATATCCGTAAAATGTGTTTAAATTCCCCTTTTTCTACATACATTTTGGCATGACCACAACATGCTTGAGGGCACCTATGCCCCTCAACCATAAATATCCTAGATCCTAAATGGCTTGTGTGGAAACCACTCTCTCTACCGGTCACATTTTAGGGCCATTTCTGGGACATGTCACAATTTTACACTTGATGCCTTGCTACCCAGTCCATTCTGCGACCCCAAAAGTATGACTTCTGGCACATTCATGGGCTTCCAGAATACCTTTTAGTTTTTAGCACCTTGATACTTCACCAGGACACATTTTTTCCACGAAGAGTCTATTCACCTCTCCTACAAATCGAATTTCTTCACTTACCATACTTGTACTTGGGACACCCCTTTGTCTCCTTGTCTTTGTTCGTGTTGATTTTCGTCATGAGATACCCTATTGTACTCATGTTTTTATGGTTCCCCATTGGACCTTTACTATGTGGCAGCACCATCGAGTCGCCCTTTTTTAGAGCATCTGAGTTGCATCATCATCAGTCATGGAGTCTATCTCGCGTCCCTTTGTATCCCACTATAGTCCTCCATCCTTCATTGCTTGGTCCCTCTCTCGTGTTTCACATTATGGCCTTTAGTACCATTGTCCTCTATCCCTCATGATAGTGTGTCAGTCGCTGCCAAGCCATTCATGCCCTTTATGCTCTAACAAGGGAAGTCGTCCATCCGCTACTCAGTATTCCTCGTTTCATTATCATCATCAGTGTCCGTCTGTTAGTCACTCTACTATTTTCTCCCGTGCCTTAGTTGAGATTCCCTTGTTGCCTCACCTATGGCGGACCTAATTCTATCGACATCAACTCATTTACTCCAGAAACCAGGTCTGGGGGGCAGTGTACCTTGGTTCGAGCTCTTTTCAACATGATCATGATCTATACACTTGATAGTCCCGGTAGTACGATGGTGGAGTAGGGTGATTTCGGTGTGTGTGGCGAGAACCCTCATGAGGGGGTGGCCCTACAGGTAGCCCCCCACATGCCTGGATGACTTCATTTCAACCCTTGATACAACTCCTCTCATATGATGATATCGGCCTCAGCCGCTTGCAGCGCCTCTTCAATTTGCACGTATCAGTCAGATTTTGCGAGCACTTCCTCGCGTGTAGGGGGCATTTGGGCATCTCATGTACTACCATATTATCGTATAAGTCCTGACGATTATTCCAGGCATCGCATGTATGTGGGATTCATCATGTTATTTATCTGGCTCATGTTTAGGCCAGCACATGCTTCCTTATTGCGTTCCGTGGTTTTTCGGGTGCCTTATTCTTTGTACTTTGTCTGGGCGGGCATAGGTATGCCTCCCCTGCCGCCTTTAGCATAGGTACCACTTCATACACTAGAGACTTGTTGCACATGTAAGTCTCATCTCCTAAGGGTCTAGTCCTTTAACACATCAGACAACATTACACTTCTCTCTCTCACTTCCCTTTTGATATCTAGTGATTGAGTTCTTACAACGTACTTCAGTCATACGATTTGCTCCTAACACTCGTACGTTGGGGGGCAATCTGTTACACCATTTTTTTGGTCATCTAACCTATTATTATTAGATGAACCCAAGTACACCATGTAAGACCAATTTTACCCCAAGTAAAATTGCTTTCACCACATAAAATAACTTATTTGGTCATATTTAACCCAAAACAAAGAAATTAATTAAATAAATCCTTATTTATTTAATTATTTCCTAAGAAAAAGTTATTTAAATCATTATTTAAATAATATTCTTAGTTAAATTTGACTAAATCATCCATAAATAATCAAATAAAAAATTATTTATTTAATTATATTCCCATCATTCCCCTAAAATGATAAATAAATCATTTATTTATTTATTATTTATAAATAAAGGAATTGACCCAAGTCAGGAATCCTTTTCCCTCCAACAAATATAATAAAATATTCCTAAAAGGTGCTTCTAGAATTCGATTAATAATATTTATTCATGCACCGAGTTCTAGACCGCCTCAATATTTTATTATAAATAGGGGGGTTTTCTCCATTCATTAGTCACCTTCATTGCATTAGATCACTCTGGATCTACTCTTGGTCACCATTTTCCATTTTGTTTTGTGAACTCCCATTGAGTTCTATGTTTGTTTTTCTACACCCATAAGAGAGAAATGTTAGATCTGAAACACTGAGGACTTTCAAGAACCCATCCCACTGAGGAGAACCGAAAGACACCTTTCTTGTTTTCCTCTCAGGTGCCCCATTATTTAATATAATACGAAATTCTTTTAAATACATTCTTCTTGTCTTGTCCATTGGATTTATGGAGCCATGTTATATTTTATCTGCTTAATGTCTTTTGTGCTTAGATCTGAATTTGTGCAGCAAAATTAAATATATTTTGCAGCCATAATCGATGTTAGGGCTATTTTTTATGCATAGCTAAAGTGATCTTTTATGACGAAAGAATCATACTAACACCCGCTCCAAGTGCTAACTCCACGGAACCACATCCCCATTTGATACGCACCAATAGAACATTCAAAATTTTAAATAAATGTTCGTGCCCATTGATTAACAAACCAACTACGTGGTCCAACAGTCAAAACGCTCCACTATTATCCCACCGACCTGGGATCGAATTCGTCCGCGTTCAAACAAATTTTGAATTGCCATTTTTGTTGGATCTTGGGGCCACGGGGCGGCCTCCGGGCTGGCCACGTGGCGCCCATTGATTGGCCACCTGCGAAATATTCCACAGAATATTCTGTGAAATAATTCAAAAAATATTCCCAGAATATTCTTTTTTTAATAAAAAATATTTTTTATAAAGTCAACTTTGGGCCATTTTTTAGCTGAAATTGTCAAACTTTAAAACTGGATATCTTCTTCATACGGCGTCGATTTTTAGTGTCGTTCACATCTACAAGATCATTTTTCTGAGGTCTTTCCATTCGATCTAGTTTGTACCAATTCTGAGCAACTTCATTTTTGTGCATTTTTCTACAAGGGACTTGATCTCCCCGATCGCTGGGGGAAAACACGGTCAAGATCCCACGGTGGGGATTCCATCAAGAGGGGAGATCATCGGAGGGAAATTTTGATGCGCCATAATCCATTGGATCTTATGGAATGGACGATCACGTTCTCATTGGAAGATCGACCATCGGCGGAGTAAAGGACCTGGGGACAAAAGAAATAGTATCACCGATGGAGTAAGGACTGTTATATCGGAAGCGAGATCGACGGTGGGGATTTCATCGGGGGATCACATCGGCAGCGAAAAATAAGGCAGAAGAAAAAAGGGTGAACCCTGATGTGATGCGCAATAGCTGTCGGATCTTGGAGGGAATGGACGGGTGAGATGGAGTCGGGGGATCGGCCTTTGGAAGAAAAAGGGAAAGGGATGCAGGACTGGTGGCAAGCCAAAATGCCAATGGAGCATGGACTGTAGGATGGTTTTGATCAATGGCTGAGATTTGCTCGGTAGTGAAACCATCACGCGGGAGGAAAAATGAATTTACAAAGGAGAAAAGGGGTGGAGCGACCTCTGATAGCGAGAAAAGGGGCTAAAGACCTATATCCATCGGTCGCGGGTCCCTGTCACATGGCGGAAGGGGTTGAGAACTTAAGCCTGCAGGGGTTTAAATCTGTTTATATGAAAATGATCAGATTTAAAGGCCGAAATAGGTTTTTGAGGGTTTTTTAAAGGTTCTGATAGAGTAAAGGAATGGTTTTAAAGCCAAATAAAGGGGATTTACATGGCTTTAAATGGAATTTTGAAGGGAGTGAAGGATAAATGAGTGGAAAAATGAGTGATATGAAGGGAATTATGAAGATAAAATGGAGGAATAAAATGATGGAGATGAGTCTTTGAAAAATAGTTTTCTCTTTGGAAACAACAGGATTTTGAAGTGAAAGCATCAGTGAAGGTAGGTTTCTTTGGATAGAGAGAACAACCAGGCTTCAAGAACTAACATGTTAACTTGAAATTGTTTCTTTAAGGCTGCCAACATATTCTAGCCATCATTAGGTATAACAGAAATTATAGATGGCTAACAGTGGCTCCACTTAGGGAGGACAGCTTGCCCTTTAGGTGTCTAGAACCTTAGTTTATCCATATCTAGATTTTAACAGACTAGTGCCTCGTCCATTGGGTAGAATTTCTTTGTTTTCTCATTGATATTATTTGCATTTTTACACTTCTTCAATGACCTACATCATGAAAACTCTTTAAGACAACACCTATACCTACCCAAAACTACTTGTCTTAGCATTTTTTCTTCTCTTGAGTGCACTTGAACTGGCATCTCTTTACATATTATTTTTGAAAATAGAAAGATAAAACTATATAATGCTACCCTTATTTCTTCCAAGAGTCCAGATTAAATAGTTGGACTCTAAATCTTCTCTACCTAATCTACTATCATCCAAGATTAAACTATTTGACTGATCTGCATTCTCTATATTCTAAAACAGAAATTTAAACACAATCAAATCAGAATTAGACTGTCTGATTTGCTATGGTGTCTATGGTTGTATCTACAAGCTGCTCATAGAATTTATTTGCAGAAAATAAAAAGAAAAATGTGAAGGATTAAGATTTGAAAATTACAAACATCCTTCTATTCTTTTTCAGTGCTGATTTTGATCCTTTTTAGTTGTCCTCTTCTTCTTTACCTAGTTCAAGTTTTCAACATGTTAGAACCAGTCTTCTTTGTATCTTTGGCTCAGGTTTTGATCTGATTAGAGACATTCCTTTTATTTCTTTTCTTTGGTTCATATTTTGAGCATGTTTGAACCATTTCTTTCTTCTATCCTAATCTATTCTACTGATAAGCCAAGATTAAATAGTTTGGCAAATCTTCTTCCCTATCCTATCAACAGTAAATTGAAATCTATCTAGTCATGATTAGGCTGCATGACTAAATAGTAGTGCTCTTTCAAGTAGTGGCATTTAGGCTTGCGCATTTTCATATTTTTCTCTTTTTTGGTATGAGGTTGTACCTTTCTTCTTTTAATCTGCCCTCTTTTCTCTTTTTCTATTGTTTTTGTATTTTTTATTTTTCTCATGCAATGGTATGTACAATGGATGAAAAAAAATTCCAAAACTAAGATTCTTGATAGAAATAGTGTTTGAGCATCTTGCCATTAACAAGACCCCCAACACCTCTTCTCCATTCAGCTCCTGCAGAAAAAATGCATTGTGGCCCCTTATGGAATGAATAATGTAGGGCCCCTTCCAAATATTTTCGAATTTACCATGTTTACCATTCTCTTCCCTTATGTAATCCCATTTTATAACTACATTTCCAACTTGGAAGTTATTTTCTTTGGTCCTTCTATCAAATAATTTCTTGATTCCTTCTTGGAATACTTGTGTCCGTTTATATACTTCCTCTCTTGTCTATTGCAAATGAATGGTCTAATTGATTCTCCTTTGCATATCATTTTCTTTAGCTCGGACCTCTTGAAGGAGTTTCATGACTAGAACTCCTAGAGATGTTGGGAAGACTGCATCCATGCCGTAAACCAACTGATAAGGAGACATGACGATGGATTTTTTAGTAGTCAATATATCATCCCATAAGGCATGGACAAGCTTAACATCCCAAGATTTCTGATTTTGTTCCAACAATTTTTTGATGATATTAACTAGGCTTTTGTTGGAGGATTCAGCTAGACCGTTTCCTTGGGGGTAGTAGGTAGTAGAATGGCCTAATTTGATCTGATATTTATATTAGAAATCTACCATCCTCTTGGACCTAAAGGTAGCAGCATTTTCTGTGATTATTTTCCTAGGACAACCAAATCTAGATAGTATGATGGATTCAAGGAATTTGATGATGACAGAGTTAGTAGAATTCCTAGTGGGTATGGCCTCTATCCATTTGGTAAAATAATCAGTGGCCGTTAGGATCCATTTGTGTTGGGATGAGGATGATGGGTGAATTTCCCCAATGAATTCCAAACCCCATTGTTGAAAGGGAGCCTCAACACTGATAGGCTGCAAAGGTAGTGAAAAGATTTTTCTCCTGCCATCAAAGATTTGGCACTTGTGGCAAGACATACTAACTTATGGATGTCTGGGAAGAGGGTGGGAAAATCGTATCCAAACCTGAGAATATTTTTTTTTGTGGCCTTCCAATTAAGATGTCCTCCACATTCTCCCTCATGTAGCTCATGCATGATTTTTCCTGCATAAACCTCAAGTAAAAATTTAAGTAAAATCCCCACAGCATTCTTCCAATACAAAACTCCATCTAATATACAATAACTTAAAGCCTTCTGTTTGAAAAATCTAGCTTTTTTTTTTGACAAAGAAGGAGGAGCATTCAGATAAAGCAACACATATATGATGTCAGCATACCAAGGAGAGTTCATGAATGCTTCTTCAATGAATGGTGTTGTGCATTCTTCTATCTCTTCCAAAGCATCAACCATGTTCATATCTAAAACTTGGAATTTTGACTCAGCCATGAGTTTTTCTAATCCCTGCCCTTTGGTGAGTTTGGTGGGCCTGATCTCTAAGTCATATTCTAGAATAGTGGCAATCCATTTTCCCCTTCTACCATCAGGCTCCTGACTTAGAATATATTTGACTACAGTGTGTGGCACAAATGCAATGATATGTGAATGTAAAATGTACACTCTAAAGTCCTTTAATGACTTTACCAGTGCTGAGGATTGCTTCTCCATGATATTATATTTGAGTGGAGCATCTCTCAAACCTTTACTAAAGAATGATATTGGTTTTTCCTGCCCCGTGCTATTATTTTGCAATAATACTGCATCTATGGTATGTTCATATGCAAAAGAGAAGATATAGAAATATTTGGTGAAATTAGGACTAATGAGAACCGATGTTTGAGTGAGGGCTTGTTTTACCAGTTAAAATGATTGTTTAGCTTGCATTGTCCATTTACACCTACTTCTTTCCTAAGAATATTACTGATGTTTCTTAATAGCTTAGCCAGGTTGGGGAAAAACCTCCTTAAAAGATTTATCTTTCCAATGAAAGATTGCAATTCTTTGAGATTTCTTGGGTGGCTGATATTCAATATGCCATCAATCCTCTTAGGGTCTACTTTGATCCCTTCTTCAAATATTATTTGACCAAGAAGCTTTCCTTCTTGGAGGCCAGAAAGTGTCTTTTTGGGATTCAAAGACAAGCCAAACCTTCTACATTTCTCCAAAACCTTTCTTAAATGGATCAAATGTTCTTCATTAGTTTTAGAGAAGACAATAATATCATCAAGGTAAATTATTATAAAAAAGCCTATGTCCTATTAGAAGGCTATGTCCATGGCCCTCTAGAAAGTGGCCCCTGCATTCATCAAACCAAATGGAATTTTGACATACATGAATGTTCCCCAAGGTGTAGTAAAAGAAGTTTTATGTTGATCACTTGGGAGTACCAAAACCTGATTGTAACCTGAGAACCCATCCAACAATGATATTATTTTGGACCCAACCACCTTTTAGAGGATGTGATCCATCTTCGACAGGGGGTAATTATCTTTCAGGGAGTCTCTATTTAGATTCCTAAAGTCAATACACAGCTTGATTTCCCCTGTTTTCTTGCTAACAAATACTAGGTTGGAAACCCATTATGAATATCTGAGAGGAACTATGATCTCAGTGTCATACATTTTCTTAATATATTTCTCTACTGAAGGTAATAAAACGTGGTTTATCCTTCTTAGTTTCTGTTTGAAAGGCTTCTGTTTTTCCTTAAAAGGAATTTTATGTTGGATGATGCTAGTATCATAATATTTTAGGTCTTTATAGTACCATGCAAACAGATCCACGAATTCTTTGAAAAGTGCTATGTAATGTTGTTTGACATGAGCTGGGAGGGTGCTGGATAGCTTGATCATTTTGGTCTCAGAGGGGTTGCCTATGTTATGTTCATCAATGTTAACTTCTGTAGGCTCTGTTTTCGGTTCTTTGGCCATGTCATTGAAATCGAATAGTTGTTCTAATGGTGCAAGGCCCTTTGGTATAGTATCACCTTTACATTGTAAAACTTCAAGGTCCTTTTGGTCTGGGTTGTCAAATAACTCTACTTTAGAAAAGTGCTTAAATTAATTTATATCAGCAGAATGGGAGGGATCTGTTTCAGGGGTTTGTTCCTCATTGCAACAATATTTTTCATGGCTAGAACTTGGTGTTGTTGTGGAAAATTCATTCCTTGATTGCAATAAATCATTTATGTGTTTATAATTTTCAAACACTTGCCAATAATCTTCATTGTCAGGCACTGCTGGTCTGTTTTTCACCTTTATATTGAATTGTTCATTTATCTGTGGTATTTGGAAATTGCTGGTAGCAAAGGCAAGTTCATTAGCTAGATGATTTTGAGCTCTTAGTACGAAAATGAGTTCATATTTCTCAAAGGTTTTAAGGAGATCAAGGGCAGCATTTCTATATTCTCTAAGTCTGGGGTTTTTGGCTGAATACTCCCCTTTGATTTTTCTAATGATTAACTCATAATCCCCTTGGACTGATATCCTCTTAACCTCTAAGTCTTTGAGCACATGTAAACCGAGGATTGGGGCTTCGTATTCTGCAATGTTATTTGTGCATGGAAAATCTAGTTTATAGGAGTATTCCTTGTTCGTGCTATCTATCCATACACCATCCCTTGAACTAACCTGGCTATAAGAGCCATAAAAGCTCATTTTCCAAAGTGTTTCTATCTCATTCTCTTCTTCTTTTTGCTGCCCAAAGTTGCTGATATTTGGGGCATCTTGTGGTTGAGTGAGAGGAAAATTTAAATGTTCTGGTGCACTAATTTCTTTCTTATTTTCCTCTTCTTTCTTGGTGATTTCATCTTCATTGAATAAGATAAAGGAATCTAAGTCTGAATGTATGGAATAGACAGGAGTGTTGTTGGGTTTATCTTTGCTGATCACCATGTATTTCATGAGGGATTCCCTATATAATATTCTGGTTTGACTAAACACTTGTATGGTGGCATAGGACATATCCATTTGAAGGCTCCCTTGAACTTTGGCTCCCCATGATCTAGAAAAAAGCCTGCCATATTTTGGGGGAATGTTGTTGGGGCAAGCTTGGGAAAATACTGTGGGATAAAAGGTGAATCAGTATTTAATGCATATTCAAAACTTTTAATTTTTCTTGCTTCTCAAACCCATACGCTACTTTCCTGAAACAGACTCGCGTATATACGCGGATACCCTTTATGAAACTCGCGTATACACAGATATCTAATTATGTCATTAGTTCTTCACTTAAATCATTCCATCATTCATTCATCATATGTTTAATAAACAGTAAACATGAACAGTAAGAACAGAGTAAACCATCACACAAAGTATCACACATGAACACCAGGATTTTTAGGTGGAAACCCAAGTCGGGAGAAAACCACCGCTGTCGTTGCTCAGCCTTCAATATTTTATTATAGAGAAAACATCTTACAACATATGTGCTGGTGCAGACTCCTACCAGCACGCAGGCACCCACTTGCGCTCATTTACCAAATTTTCTCCCTAGATGGAGCTCCAACCCTGGACTTTACTTTCGCTATCACCTTCTCAGAAGGGGAGCTACGACCTCGATCTCGCTACCACCCCCGACCTCCGGGACAGAGCCACAACCCCCGACCTAAGGCTAACCCCCCGCACCTCTATGGACCACGTTTCATCAATTTTCACACCGGATCCAAAGCTCCCTTAGGATACACCATTTACAGCATGTTTTCATCATATTTTTCTAGACCGGACCTTTCATACTTTGCTATGAACAACCGCAACAATATATATAACTCAATTAATACACGTAAATCCGGCGTAACAGACCGTGTATTTCTTTGGCCACAAACTCATGAACCCTAGTTTGGGACACGTACCCCTTCTTTCCATTGTTCGTACATACGGGGCCCGCCCGCGGGGTAAACCGTCGATACCGCACATATTACGTAGTGACCGAGACACAGACATGCGCCCTTGTTCCCGCGAGCCGCGTATATACGCGCTTCCTCTTCGGCTAACTAGCGTATGGTTCTTCAGACTTTTATGTCATTGCAATTCTTCACAACAGATACATCACTTCAGATTTTACCCTTTACCTCAGACAGATGTTCGCCTCATCACAGATCTAATCATTCCATAAGAAGATCTAGCAAATACAAGTACATTTCAGATCTAGATCCCCTTCTTCATCATTGGTGCATCACACATTCAGATCTATCATTCAACTGTAACCCTTTCCATTCAGATCTACTTCAGAGAGAAGTATTCATTCAAGCTCAGACATCTTGCACCCACCCTCATGATCCTTGTGACAAATGAACTTTCTGACAGAGATTATCTTTTTCTGGTCACTCGTAAGGAAAAAAACCATTACTTCCGATGGTATTCCTGGACGAGGTCATTTAGACGAATCATTACCCAATACAATGGGTCAATACCATGGTGGTTACCCCTGGTTTTGCACTTTTTGAGCGCTTTTGCCCATACGCGACTTGGAACGTTGTTTCCCGCATGCATACGCGACTTCTACTAGACACATCCGCATATGCCTTGAGACATACTCTTTTTCATCATGATTTGACACATATTGACAATTCTTCCATTATTACATTCTGTACTCACTGTAGATACATCAGATTTAGTTCATCAAGACATATTCTATCAAGCACAACTTCATCAAGTAAGTTGTCATTCAAGGCCAACACTCAGCATCATATTGCTAACAAACATCATTTCATATCAGATTTACATCATTTACCAAGCCTATCAGGTCAAGAATAACTTCATCAGGTGAATTGCCATCAAAGACAACACATGTCAACAGTCGCATGTCTTCATCTTCATTCAGTGGGTTGCCATCAAGGACAACACTCTGCATCATATTGCCAAAAATCTCCCCCTTTGGACTTGATGGCAACCACGATGGTGTTTGATTACCACAACAGATAGGTACATTAAGAATACAATGACACCATGTCACATTCCCCATTTTTTACACCATTCTTTTTCTTCATTCAAACACCATGTCACTCTCCCCCTTTGACATCAAGGGCAAAGGGTGGATCAAAACCAACATACTCTCCCCCTTTTCTCCACATGTGGAAGAAGCGTTCTGCAGATCTGATATATACTGAAGTGACCAAGCTCCCCCTGAGTTCATGCTGAATCTTCAAACATATTTTTCAATGAAGTACATGACTCTATGAACTTCCTATCACCAAAGACTCATACTTACATCAATTATCCATCCAAGTGGATTTACATATGAGACTCAATTACCCAACCAAGTGGGTTTACACATTTCAACTCAGCTACCCAACCAAGTGGGTTTACAAAATTTGACTCAGCTACCCAACCAAGTGGGTTTACAAATTTGACAAGTCCTTACATGACCGAATATTACAATTTTACATCATGGGTCTCAACATGACCTTTTCATCAAAATACAAATATGACTTTTCATAACCAACACCAGAAAGTCCTCAAGAAAGAGAACATATTTTAGAACCATCATAATGCCAACAATGCATTATACTCAGCAATGCTAATGCTCCCCCTGAATCTGTGCATCCAAGCATCCTTTTCATATGACTAAGGCTCCCCCTTAGTTTGTGCATCCTGAACACTTTCACCAACAAATCATCAAGGCATCTTTATCAAAACATTAGAAATAAAATTATGAGAACTGGAACACCACCAGAGATACCAAACAGCACTGCAGCTGTTCTGAAGAGAGCTGACTCCAAACAGAAAATTGTCAGCAATCAGACATACACGGTTTTCTGTGCAGGAACTCGCGTATATACGCGACTGTGTTTCATGAAACCCGCGTATCCAATGCCATCTTCTAAATTTATGCAGATTTGTTCTTTTGACTGGCAGAGAACACTCCCAGCTTCTGTCTTAGATACTCGAACACTTCCCTGGGCAGAGGTTTGGTAAAGATATCAGCAACTTGTTCTTTGGAGGGAACATACTCCAACTTCACCTTTTGCTCAAGCACTTGTTCACGTAAGAAGTGATACTTGATGGGAATGTGCCTGGTCTTCTACCTACAATGTACATTTCTATGACATCGATGGCTCTGTATTGTCACAATTTTAATGGGGACAAAGGAGGTGAATATTTGATTTAGGTACGTATTGGGGCAGTTTAATTATCCAAAGGAGTTGAGGCAACAACAGACAAAAAGGTACCATATTATCGTTTTCCATTGGGAGATAAGGTAACAGAATTTTTCTTCTTGCCGAACGAAGACATCCGATCTGTCCCATATAGAATGCACCACCACCAGTTCTTTCTCGATCATCACATTTCTACCAATCGTACTCTTCGTTGTAAGCATGAAGAGTAAGATCAGCATTCTTTGGATACCATAGACCAAAGTCTTGAGTTCCTTGTAGATATTTGAAAATTATTTTCACAGCCTAAAGGTGAGACTCTTTTGGATTAGCTTGAAATCGTCCAACAATCCCAACTGCATGCATAATGTCTGGTCTAGTCCCAGTGAGATAAAGTAGACTTCCTATCATTGATTTGTAATCTGGTTGATTCACCGTGGGAGAATCATCATGAGAACTGAGATTGCATCCGGTTATCATTGGAGTACTTACAGGTTTGCATTCTTCCATGCCATACTTCTTCAGAATTTGCTTAAGATATTTTTCTTGTGATAGGAATATACCATCTGCAATTTGATTCACTTGCAAGCCAAGAAAGAATGTTAGTTCCCCAAGTAAGGACATTTCAAATTCTTGCTGCATGACAGAAGAAAATTTTTGACTCATAGATTCTTCGTTACTCCCAAAAATGATATCATCAACATATACAACCACAATCAATAGTTTATCATTTTCAACTTTTGTGTATAAGTTGCTATCAGCAGACCCCTTTGAAAATCCTTGTCGATGAAGATATTTGTCAAGACGATAGTACCAAGCCCTTGGAGCTTGTTTGAGACCATATAGAGCCTTTTTAAGTCTACAAACAAGATTTGCATCATTTCCCAAAATGAATCCTTCTGGTTGTTCTATATATACTTCTTCTTCTAGATCACCATTAAGAAAGGCAGATTTAACATCCATTTGATAAACTTTGATTTTTTGATAACTTGAAAAAGCAAGAAACATTCTTATGGCTTCAAGTCTAGCTACAGGAGCAAAAGTTTCTTCAAAGTCTATACCTTCTTGTTGAGTATACCCTTTTCAAACCAATCTAGCTTTGTTTCTTACAACATCCCCATTCTCATTTAGCTTGTTCTTGAAAATCCATTTAGTTCCAATGACATTTTTATCATGTGGTCTTGGTACCAATTCCCAAGTGTCATTCTTTTCAATTTGATCAAGTTATTCATTCATGGCTTGCTTCCAACATTCATCTTTGCTAGCTTGATTGACATTGTGTGGTTCAATTGTGGATAGAAGTGCCAGATGACTAGAAGATCCCACAAGAGTTCTCCTTGTTCGTACACCTGATTCCTTGTCTCCCAAAATTTGAGATTCAGGATGATTCTTTTGAACATATCCGGATGGAGCTTTTTCAGATAGATCATCTTCAGGTTCTTCATTGGATCCACTATCTATATCATTTCTATTTGATGTAGAAGGACATAGGTCACCATCATCTTCTTTTGTTGTTTGTTTTTCTTCTTTAGGAGCTGCAGGAGACTCATCAATAACAACATCAATACATTCAACAATCTTTCGAAGCCTTTTATTGTAGCATTTGTATGCTTTGCTTGAAGATGAGTAACCAAGAAATATCCCTTCATCTGATCTAGGTTCAAACTTGCCAAGCTTTTCATCATTATTTTTGATAAAGCATTTACTTTCAAAAACTCTAAAATGCTTCACAGTGGGAGAATTACGATACCAGAGTTCATATGGAGTTTTGTCACTATTATCAAATACGTGAGCTCTATGAGAATGTTAGTCGTTGTATGTGCCGTTTCACCCTAACATGTCGAGTTTCAGAATCATCGAGCATAATGGCCATTTGTTGAATTGTTCTATTCATTCTTTCTCGCTACGACATTTTGTTGTGAGTGCTCGAAGACAGAGAACTGTCTTTTAATGCCAGGTTGTTCACAAAAATCAAAGAATTCATTTGATGAATATTCTCCTCCTCGATCGGATCTAAGACACTTGATTTTTAGATCTAATTCATTTTCTGCCAATGCTTTGAAGCTCTGAAATTTTTCAAGTGCTTGATCTTTGTGTTTAATGAACCCGATCCAACACATTCTAGAGTAGTCATCAATAAATAAGATACAGTATTCTTCCCCACGTAATGACCTTTTCCTCATAGGTCCACAGATGTCAGTATGAATGAGTTCAAGAGGCTTACTTGATGATCCTTCTTTGGCATTAAATCGAACTCTGGTCTGCTTACCAAACTGACAAGATTTGCATATGGTATTTTCTGGAAGATTGACCTTGGGAAGATCACGAACAGCTTGAAGTCTGTTTGCTTTGTTGATTTGAGAGAAACTCAGATGCCCCAGCCTTCTATGCCATAGCCAATTTTCTGAAGACTTGCTCAAGTAACATTGATCTATGCCGTTTAGTACATACAGGTTGCTTGGATTTCTTTTTCCTTTATAATGATTTTACCTGTATCAAGATCGCGAACCACACATTCTTTGGAACTGAAGACCACTTCTGCTCCTTGATCACACATTTGACTAACACTTAAAAGGTTATGTCTTAATCCATCCACATACATGACATCTTTAGCCTTCACCTTTTCTTTTAGAAATACTGCCCCTTTTCCTTTAATTACAACAGGAGTATCATTTCCAAATGTAACTTTCTTTTCCTTTTCTAGAGCATTATAAGTATGAAGTTTGCTTTTGTCACCTGTCATGTGTCTTGAGCACCCACTATCGATGTACCATTGATTTTCTTCACCTTCTGCAGATAATGCTATCCCACAATTTTCAACCGGTCTTTATTTCTTTTTCCACACTTTAGAGCTTGAGGGAACATGTTCTTTTGGCTGGACCTTGCTCCTGCATTCAGATTCTTCATGACCAAAGTTATTGCAATAAGCACATTCAACTTCGTTTTGAAGAGGAGAAAAGTTGTTATAGGTGTTCTTCTTTGGTTCAATATTCATCCTTTTCTTTCTTGCTTCTCTTGTCATGATGGTTTTATATGCAACACATTGAACAACTTTATAACCAAAATTGTGACATGAGAAACATTGTCCATTGAAGCAGAAATTTCTGCGATCATGAAATCTTCTATTTGAATTTACCTGTTGGTTGTTGCTTCTTTGAGGGATCTCCCTGTTAGTGATCCTTGATTTGAGATGATCATGCTTTACCTGTGAAGATCCTTTGTTCCCTTGCTGAGTGGCTGAATGAAGAGAACCAGTTGTGACTGCTTTCAGATAATTTGGAGCTGAAGTCTGGGAAGATTCCCCAGTATATCCAAGACCTATTTTTATAAGAGGAGACCGTTGTGTCTTGATAATCTCATCTAAGGTTTCTGAACCTTTAGCGAATCTAAGATTGAGAGTCTTCACTTTCTCATTATCTTTCCTTAGACTTACTACTTCACACTCTAATTCCTCAATGCGTTTTTCCTTTACTTCAAGCTGATTTTCGAGAGTTTCTATGATTATGTTCTTTTCTTCTAGGCTTACTTTGAGTTGATTGTTTTCTTCAAGAAAATCATTGTCCTCTAGAGCATCCATAAAAGTATCCTTTTCTTCTCTTTGTTCAAAAGCCATGAGAAGTCTAAAGTCTTCTTCACATTCTTCCTCACTATTAGATGATCCATCACTGTCTTCATTAGTATAATAACTTTTTCTTGTGCTAGATCGATTCTTATTCCTTCTTGCTACTTCTTTTCCTTTAGCCAAAGTTTCTTTATAAGGACACTTTGCAGCATAATGACCAACTCTTCCACAATTAAAACATTTGAAAGGAAGCTTACCTTTGAACTTTCCGGTTCCTAGTTGAAGTCTTCTCACAAAATTTGCTTCTTCTTCTTCTTCAGATATATAGCTGGATTCTTTGACAACTTCTTTTTCTTTTCCTTTTGCAGACACCTTAAAAACATCTTCTTTGATTTGAGAAGGACCTCCTTGTCTCATTTCAAAAGCAGTTAGAATACCATGTAATTGAACAATAGTAAGAGTTTGCAGATCTTGCCTTTCTTCAATAGCTGAAACTTTAGAGTCAAATTTTGAAGTCAAGGATCTTAGGACTTTTTCCACCAGAGTAGTATCGGTTATGGTTTCACCCAAATTTCTCATCCGATTTACAATATCATCTAGACGAAGAAAGAAACTGGCAACACTTTCATCACTATGCATCTTCAAATTTTCATATTCGATTCTAAGAGTTTGGAGTTTTGCACTTTTTACCCTTGTATCTCCTTCATAGCTCAGAATGATTTTGTCCCATATTTTCCGTTGTTGAATGTAGCGCATCACAACAAATTCTGGTTCATACATGCTTCCTAACAAGACATTGACTGCTTTGGCATTGATTTCATACTTCTTCCTTTCTGCTGCATCAGAGGGAATACTTGCCGGATATTGATAACCTTCTTCCATGATTGCCCATACTTCTGCACCAAGAATTTGCAGATATGCTTTTGTTCGTATCTTCCAGAATAATAGATTATCTCCATTTAATAGAGGTGGCCTTATAGACATTACTCCTTCATGACTTCCCATTGCGACAGATCTCCTTCAAGCGATCAAGCTTCTACAGAAGGACCTGCTCTGATACCAATTGTTGGGAAAAATACCGAGAGGGGGGGGGGGGGGGGTGAATCAGTATTTACCGTACATTCAAAATTTCTACTTTTCACCTCTAAACCCATACGCTACTTTCCTTTAGTAAACTCATACGTATACACGGATAGCCTTCATGAAACTAGCGACAGCGTTAGGATTCAAATATGCAGATGTTTATTGTAAATTAGTACAAAAATATTCATCTATCCCATGCTAAGATAACAGAACATGTGTAGTAACAAATAAAATAAAACCATCACACAAAGCATCTCACATGAACACCAGGATTTTTAGGTGGAAACCCAAATCGGGAGAAAACCACCGCTGCAGTTGCTCAGCCTTCAATATTTTATTATAGAGAAAACATCTTACAACATATGTGCTGGCGCAGACTTGACCAGCACGCAGGCACCCACCTGCGCTCGTTTACCAGCCTCTCCTTGAAGGGAGCTCCAACCCCCTGACTCGTTTACCAGCCTCTCCTGGAAGGGAGCTACGACCCCCTGCTCTCGTTTACCAGCCTCACCTGGAAGGGAGCTACAACCCCCTGACTGAAGGCTACAACCCTCAGCACCTCTATGGACCACGTTTCATCAATTTTCACACTGGATCCAAAGCTTCCTTTAGGACACCATTTGGCAAAGCACGTTTTCACTTATTTTTGTAGACTTGATCCTTTCCACACTTTTAAGCATAACAACCATGAAATAAATACATATAAACTCATCGACGCACGCAAACCAAACAGAACAGACTGCATTTCTCACTACGACTTCAAGAAACCCTAGTTTTCACACGCGATTTTCTCTAGCTCGTATATGCACTCGTTCGCTTAAACCGTATACTTCTGTACATATTATAGATCCAATTTCATTGCGCATACGCGCTTTCTCTTCAGCGAAGCCGCGCATATACGCGCTTCCTCTTCGGCGAACTAGCGTATGGTTCTTCAGACTTTTATGTCTTTGCAATTCTTCACAACAGATACATCACTTCAGATTTTACCCTTTACCTCGGACAGATGTTCACCATATTTCAGATCTAATCATTCCATAAATAGATCTAGCAAATACAAGTACATTTCAGTTCTAGATCCCCTTCTTCATCATTGGTGCATCATACATTCAGATCTATCATTCAACTGTAACCCTTTCCATTCAGATATCCTTCAGAGAGAAGTATTCATTCAAGCTCAGACATCTTGCACCCACACTCATGATTTTCACAATGAATTTCTTCTCCTTATATAGGTTTACCCTTTTTCAATACCATGAGCCAAAACCACATTACTTCGATGGTATTCCTGGACGGGGTCATTTAGACGAATCATTACCCAATACAATGGGTCAATACCATGGTGGTTACCCCTGGTTTTGCACTTTATGAGCGCTTTTGCCCATACGCGACTTGGAACGTTGTTTCCCGCGTGCATACGCGACTTCTCCTAGACACATCCGCGTATGCCTTGAGACATACTCTTTTTCATCATGCTTTGACACATACTGACAATTCTTCCATTATTACATTCTGTACCCACTGTAGATACATAAGATTTGGTTCATCAAGACATATTATATCAAGCACACCTTCATCAAGTAAGTTGCCATTCAAGGACAACACTCAGCATCATATTGCTAACAAACATCATTTCATATCAGATTTACATCATTTACCAAGTCCATTAGGTCAAGAATAACTTCATCAGGTGGTTTTCCATCAAGGACAACACATGTCAACATTATCATGTCTTCATCTTCATTCAATGGGTTGCCATCAAGGACAACACTCTGCATCATATTGCCAACAATTAGCGTCTTATATCCATCACTAGGCTTTTAGCAGGAATTTGTGATAGGTTAACACACAAATATTTGATTAAGCCCAAGAATTTGACCCTTCTTGAATCAAAAGAGTATAAGTCTTTATATGGTCTAGTAATTTCTAAGCCTAGGCTTTCCATTACTACTTTGGGCATAAGGTTATGTGACGCTCCAAAGTCTAGCATGGCATTGTGTAGGATCTTATCATGCTTGTTTAGACTGACATAAAAGGGAGGGACAACCCCTTCTTGGTATTTTCCTTCAATTCTAGGACCAAACAACAGCTCTGGTTTGTCATCTGTCAAGTTTAAAGTATCAGTATCGATGTTTATATTTAGGGCTTTCAAAACTTGATTTTTGTACACATCCCGAGTTACCAGTTTCGCTAGAGGCATGCTAATTTTAATCTTGGCAATTTCACCTTTGAGGCTTGAAGGAAGTGTTGTTTTCGGCATATTCACATATGTTTTTTCGCTTATGTTTCTTTCAGCAATTTTGGCTGGCTGAGTTTTATCAGGACTGTTAGCTCGGACTGTTTTGATAGGGCCACTAGCAGAAGTACTAGGGAAGCTCTTCTCAACACTTGATTGGTTGTTTTTGTCTCTGTTTAAAATAGTTTTCTTGGCCAGGGTGTTGGTATTATTAGCTGATTTTTTAGGCTGATTTTTTGAGGTCTTTTCAACAACAGTGCTAGTGTTCTTGTCTTTAGCAATTTCTGTGTTCTTTTTTCTCCTGAGATCATATTGTATGTGAACCTCCATAATTGCGTTTTCGAACACCAACCGATAATCTTCTGGCTTATCCTGATTGTGTTTGTTTTTTTCTGATGACAAAAATCCCTGTTCTTCCTCACTGAGGAAGATATCATCTCCGTCATCAAATCCTATTGAGTTCACATGATTTTCTTCCAGCCTATCAGTTTCCCCTTCATCCTCTTGTTCTACATAGTTTTTTTGAAAGGGAGGCCTAATTTGTTGGTCATTTTCTTTATGCTTATCTTGATTGGAATTTCTCCTAGAGTTCTGGCTCTGATTTTGAGGTTGGTTCCTATTCTGAGCATTTGCTTGGACAACCAACCTCTCCATCATTCTTTCCAACCTATCCAGGTTCTTGGCTAGATGGTCTAATTTTTATTCAGATGTGGAAGGTGCAGTGTCTTCCCTATATGTTACTTTCTTTTAAGCCCTCATCTTAGCTCTTTTCTCAATCAGATTTGCTTCCACACTAAGTGTTGGACATATGATGCAGAGTGTTGTCCCGGATGGCAACCTACTTGATAAAGTTGATGGCAACGTATTTGATAGGAATTTTTTCTTGATGGAAACCTATTGAACTTGATGGAAACCTACTTGATGAGTTAAGGGGGAGATTGTTGACAATGTAATACAATGTATTGACTTTGATGGAACCTGCTCGATGAAGTTGTCCTTGATGGAAATGATGTAAGTAGCAGAAGAAAGAAATTCAAAAAGTGCCAGAATAATGTTGAACAAGGTATGTCACAAGGCATACGCGGTTTTATTAAGGAGAAGTTGCGTATGTACGTGGAAATGAACGTGCCGAGTCACGTATGCCAATTTGCGCTCTATTTTTATAAAACCAGGGGGCATTACCATGGTATTGGCCCAAAGTATTGAGCTCTTGATTATCTATTTGATCCCGTCCAGGAATACCATCAGTGGTTGAGTGGTTTTGACTCATGGTATTGATAAAGGCCAAATCTATTTAAGGAGAAGAAAATCATAGTGCAAGGTGGTGTGCAAGTGTCTGGGCATTAATGAATACTTCACTCTGAAGTATATCTGCATGGTTGAACTCTGTTCTTAATTGATAGATCTGAATCTATGATGCACCTATGAATATGATGAAGGTTCAAGATCTCTAGATCTAGAAATGATGAATATCTAAGATGATCTGAAAAGAAGTGATGAAGACCTGGCACAAATCTGATGAAGAAATTGAAGAAATTTGGGTAAGATCATAGATATGATATGTTCTGCAAAGTTTATCTTTTATAGATCTATACGCAGGTTCGTTTCATGAAAAGCGCGTGTATACGCGGATCTGATTCAATAAAAGCGCGTATGGGAAGTTAGGCTTTTATGAAAAATGCACAGATGTATACGCGGGTCTGATTAAACAAAAGCACGTATGGTATCTGAACTAATGATTGCTCAAGGTTGAATGTGTTTCTGCATATCTATTCTGAAGTCTGGGTTATCTCTGATATTCTGGTTACAGTGGTCTCACTGTTCTGTTTGAAGCATTGGGCGAAGTATATTTGTTGATAAGTGAAGGGTTGTGTTGAAGCTGTTTGATCCAGTTTGAAAATTGATGAAACGTGGTCGGCAGTAATGCTGAGGGTTGAAGCCTTCAGTAATGGGGTAGTAGCTCCATTCCAATGGTAGCTGGTAAATGAGAGCAGAGGGTAGTAGCTCCTTTTCAGGACAGGCTGGTAAACGAGAGCAGGGGGTTGTAGCTCCCTTCCAGGAGAGGCTGGTAAACGAGAGAAGGTTGTAGCCTTCTGTAGGTGGGTGCCTGCATGCTGGTATGAGTCTGTGTCATTACATGATTGTAAGAAATTTTCTTTATATAATAAATATTGAAGACTGAGACGACAACAGCGGTGGTTTTCTCCCGAATTGGGTTTCCACCTTAAATCTTGGTGTTCATGTGTGTTGCTTATGTGTGGTGATTTATTCTGTTCTTACTGCACCTGTTTACTAAACATCTGATGAATGAATGATGCAATGATCTAAGTTAAGAATTAAATGCATATTTAGATCTCTGAGCATACGCGAGTTTACTTAAGGATATCCGCGTGTATACGCGAGTTGTGTTCATTAAAGTAGCCTATGGGCTTAAAAGTAAGAAAACGTTAAAAAGTTTTCAGTCAGCACTAAATACTGATTCACCCCCCCCCCCCCACTCTCAGTATTTTTCCCAACAATTGGTTTCAGAGTAGGTCTTTCTAAAAAAGATTAGCCGCTAGAAGGAAGTTCAAGCAAGATGAGCAATCAAGATGGAACAGCATCTATCAAGCCTCCGCTCTTTAATGGAAGCAATTTAATCTTCTGGAAAATAAGGATGAGATCCTATCTTCAATCTATGGGAGCAGATGTATGGGCCATTGTTGAACGAGGATATCAATATCCAGCTGCAGTACCAACAGATCCGACTGAAAAGAAGAATTATGAAACAAATGCAAAGGCAGTCAATGCTCTAACAGGAAGTCTAACTGATTCTGAATTTGTCAAAGTTATGCAGCTGAATACAGCAAAGGAGATATGGGACAAAATCATTCTAAGTTATGAAGGTGATGCAAAGGTAAAAAGTGCAAAACTTCAAACTCTCATAATTGAATATGAAAATTTAAGAATGCATAGTGATGAGAATATTGCCAGTTTCTTTTTACGTGTTGATGATGTTGTAAATCGTATGAGAAATCTGGGAGAAACAATAACCGAATCTACTTTGGTTGAGAAAATTTTAAGATCGCTAACAGCAAAATTTGAGTCAAAAGTTTCTGCTCTTGAAGAAAAATAGGATCTTCAAAATCTTACTGTGGTACAACTTCATGGCATACTAACCGCATATGAAATGAGAAGAGGAGGATCATCTGAAGTAAAAGAGGCTGTCTTCAGAGCTTCTACAAAAGGGAAAGAATTCCAAGAAGCAGAAGGATTAGGATATATCTCAGAGGAAGATGAGGCAAATTTTGTAAAGAAACTCTAACTTGGCACAGGACGGTTCAGAGGTAAGCTTCCTTTCAAATGTTTTGAGTGTGAAAGAGTTGGTCATTATGCTGCTAAGTGTCCTAAAAAAGAAACACCTGCAAAAGGGAAGGAAGTAGCAAGAAGGAATAAGAATCGGTTTAACACTAGAAAAAGTTACTATACTCATGAAGACAATGATGGGTTATCTGATAGTGAGGAAGAATGTGAACAAGATCTTAGACTTCTCATGGCATTTGAATCTAGAGAATAAAAGGATACTTTTGTGGATGCTCTAGAGGACAATGATTTTCTTGAAGAAAACAATCAACTCAAAATACACTTAGAAGAAAGTAAAATACTCCTAGAAGAAAGGAAAATAACCATAGAGACTCTGGAAAAGCAGGTTGAAGAAGAAAAGAAACACATTGAGAAATTAGAATGTGAAGTGGTAAGTCTAAGAAAATATTTTGAGAAAGTAAAGACTCTAAATCTTAGATTTGCTAAAGGATCTGAAACCTTAGATGAGATTATCAAGGTACAACGTTCTCCTCTTATAAATACAGGTCTTGGATATACCGGAGAATCTTCTCAGGCTTCAGCACCAAATTATCTAAAAGCAGCTACAGCTGGTTTACAAAATTCTGCCACTCAGCAAGGGAATAAAGAATCATTACAGGTAAAGCATGATCATCTCAATTCAAAGAACACTAACAGGAATATATCTCAAAGAAACACCAATCAACAGGTAAATTCAAGTAGAAGATTTCATGATCGCAGAAATTTCTTCTTCAATGGACAATGTTTCTCATGTCACAATTATGGTCATAAAGTTGTTCAATGTGTTGCATATAAAACCATCATGACAAGAGAAGCAAGAAAGAAAAGGATTGATATTGGAACAAAGAAGAATACCTATAACAACTTTTCTCCTCTTCAAAATGAAGTTGAATGTGATTATTGCAATAACTTTGGCCATGAAGAATCTGAATGCAGGAGCAAATTTCAGCCAAAAGAACATGTTCCTTCAAGCTCCAAAGTATGGAAAAAGAAGGAATTACAGGTTGAAAATTGTGGCATAGCGTTATTTGCAGAAGGTGAAGAAAATAAATGGTACATTGATAGCGGATGCTCAAGACACATGACAGGTGACAAAAACAAACTTCTTACATATAATGCTCTAGAAAAGGAAAAGAAGGTTACATTTGGAAATGATACTCCTGCGCTAATTAAGGGAAAAGGGTCTGTGTTTCTAAAAGAAAAGGTGAAAGCTAATGATGTCATGTATGTGGATGGATTAAGGCATAACCTGTTAAGTGTAAGTCAAATGTGTGATCAAGGAATTGAAGTTGTCTTTAGTTCAAAAGAATGTGTGGTACGTGATCTTGATACAGGTAAAACAATTATAAAAGGAAAAAGAACTCCAAGCAACCTGTATGTATTGAAGAACTGCAAAGAACAATGTTACTTGAGCAAATATTCAGAAAACTGGCTATGGCATAGAAGGTTGGGGCATCTGAGTTTCTCTCAGATCAACAAATCAAGCAGACTTAAAGTTGTCCGTGATCTTCCCAATATTACTCCACCCGAAAATATCATATGCAAATCTTGCCAATTTGGTAAGCAAACCAGAGTACAGTTTAATGCCAAGGAAGGATCATCAAGTAAGCCTCTTGAACTTATTCATACTGACATATGTGGACCTGTGAGGAAAAATTCACCATGTGGTGAACAATACTATATCTTATTTATTGATGATTTCTCTAGAATGTGTTGGATTGGGTTGCTTAAACACAAAGATGAAGCATTTGAGAAATTTCAGACCTTCAAAGCACTAGTTGAAAATGAATTAGATCTGAAAATCAAGTGTCTTAGATCTGATCGAGGAGGAGAATATACATCAAATGAATTCATTGAATTTTGTGAACAACATGGCATAAAAAGACAATTTTCTGTAGCTGGCACTCCACAACAAAATGGCATATCAAAAAGAATGAACAGAACAATTCAACAAATGGCTAGAGCTATGCTTGATGACTCTGGAACACCTGACACTTTTTGGGGAGAAGCAACACATACAGCGGTAAATATTCTTAACAAGGCACATGTTCAAGTAAATAGTGATAAAACTCCATATGAACTCTGGTATGGTAATCCTCCCACTGTGAAGCATTTTAGAGTTTTTGGAAGCAGATGTTTTATCAAAAATAATGATGAAAAACTTGGCAAGTTTGAATCCAGAGCAGATGAAGGAATACTTCTTAGCTACTCCTCTAGGAGTAGAGCATACAAATGTTACAATAAAAGACTTCAGAAGATTGTTGAATGTATTGATGTTGTTATTGATGAGTCTCCTGCAGCCCCAAAAGAAGAAAAACAAACAACAAATGAAGACGATGGTGACATATATCCTCCTACATCAAATAGCAATGATATAGACAGTGAACCCAATGAAGAACCTGAAGATGAGTTATCTGAAAAAGCTCCATCCAGATATGTTCAAAAGAATCATCCAGAATCTCAAATTTTGGGAGATAAGGGATCAGGTGTACAAACAAGAAGGACTCTTGTGGGCTCTTCTAGCTATCTGGCATTTTTATCCACTATTGAACCACACAATGTCAATCAAGCTAGCAAAGATGAATGTTGGATTCAAGCCATGAATGAAGAGCTTGATCAAATCGAAAAGAATCACACTTGGGAATTAGTACCAAGACCTCATGAAAAAAATGTCATTGGAACCAAATGGATATTCAAAAACAAGTTAAATGAGAATGGGGAGGTTATAAGAAATAAAGCTAGACTTGTCTGCAAGGGGTATGCTCAACAAGAAGGTATAGACTTTGAAGAAATTTTTGCTCCTATAGCTAGACTTGAAGCCATAAGAATGTTTCTTGCTTTTTCAAGCTTCCAACAAATCAAAGTTTATCAAATGGATGTTAAATATGTGTTTCTCAATGGTGATCTAGAAGAAGAATTTTATATAGAACAATCAAAAGGATTCATTTTGGGAAATGATGAAAAACTTGTTTGCGGACTTAAAAAGGCTCTGTATGGTCTCAAACAAGCTCCAAGGGCATGGTATTATCGTCTTGACAAATATCTTCATCAACAAGGATTTTCAAAGGGGTCTGCTGATAGCAATTTATACACAAAAACTGAAAATGATAAACTATTGATTGTGGTTGTATATGTTGATGATATCTTTTTTGGAAGTAATGAAGAATCTATGAGTCATAAATTTTCTTCTGCTATGCAGCAAGAATTTGAAATGTCTTTACTTTGGGAACTAACATTCTTTCTTGGCTTGCAAGTGCATCAAAATACAGATGGCATATTCTTATCACAAGCAAAATACCTTAAGCAAATTCTGAAGAAGTATGGCATGGAAGAATGCAAACCTGTAAGTACACCAATGATAACCAGATGTAATCTCAGTTCTCATGATGATTCCCCCATGGTGAATCAACCAGAATACAGATCTATGATAGGAAGTCTACTTTATCTCACTGGGACTAGACCGGACATTATGCATGCTGTTGGGATTTTTGGACGATTCCAAGCTAATCCAAAAGAGTCTCATCTTCAGGCTGTCAAAAGAATATTCAAATATCTACAAGGAACTCAAGACTTTGGACTATGGTATCCAAAGAATGTTGATCTTACTCTTCATGCTTACACTGATGCAGATTGGGCTGGAAATGTTGATGATCGGAAAAGCACTAGTGGTGGTGCATTCTATATGGGGCCCTGGTTAGTATCCTGGTTCAGCAAGAAGCAAAACTCTATTGCCTTATCTACAGCAGAAGCAGAATATGTGGTTGCCGCATCATGTTGCACTCAACTTCTTTGGATGATGCAAACCTTACAAGACTTTCAAATCAAATGTTCACCTCCTATCTCCATTATGTGTGATAATACAAGTGCCATCAGTATCTCCAAGAATCTTGTTATGCACTCCAAGACCAAGCACATTCCCATCAAGTATCACTTCTTACGTGAACAAGTGCTTGAACAAAAGGTGAAGTTGGAGTATGTTCCCTCCAAAGAACAAGTTGCTGATATACTGACCAAACCTCTGCCCAGGGAAGCGTTCGAATATCTCAGACAGAAGCTGGGAGTAGTCTCTGCCATGCAGAAAATCAGAACTGCTTAAATTCAGAAGATTAAATTGGATACGCGGGTTTCCTGAAAGATAGTCGCGTATATACGTGAGTTTATACAAAGAAAACCACGTATGGTTAGTTGCTGACAAATTTTACTTGGGGTCAGCATTATTCAGCACAGCTGCAGTGCTGTTTGGTATCTCTGATGCTGTATGGTATCTCTGATGATGTTTCAGCTCTTATATTTCTGTTTCATTCTCTGATATTGGGTAAATATGCCTTGATGATTGGCTGTTGAAAGTGTTCAGGTTGCACAAGCTAAGGAGGAGTTTTGGTCATATGGAAAGGATGCATTGGATGCATAGTTTCAGGGGGAGCATTAGCCTTGCTGAATGTAATGCATTGTTGGCATTATGATGATTCTGAAATATGATCTCTCTTGAGGTCTTTTTGATATTGGTTATAAAAATTCATATGTGTAATTTGATGAAAAGGCTATGACCTATGATGTAAATTGTAATATTCAGTCATGTAAAGGGCTCGGTAAAATTTGTAAACCCACTTGGTTGGGTAGTTGAGTCAAATTGTGTAAACCCACTAGGTTGGGTACATGAGTCATATATGTAAATCCACTTGGTTGGATCTTTGATGTAATTATGAGTCCTTGGTTATAGAGTCATGTACTTCATTGAAAAATATGTTTGAAGATTTAGCATGAACTCAGGGGGAGCATGGTAACTTCAGTGCACATCAGATCTACAGAGCTCTTCTTTCTACATAGGAAGAAAAACCTTGTTTTGGTTTTGATCTGCCCTTTGCCCTTGATGTCAAAGGGGGAGAGTAGTATCATGGTGTTTATCATGGTGTTTGACTTGTTTATCATGGTGTTTGAATAGGGGGAGAATATCATGGTGCTTGCATAATGATTATAATCAATGTATCTATCTGTTGCGATGATCAAACACCATCATGGTTGCCATCAAGTCCAAAGGGGGAGATTGTTGGAAATATGATGCAGAGTGTTGTCCTTGATGGCAACCTACTTGATAAAGTTGATGGCAACCTATTTGATGAAGTTGTTCTTGATGGAAACCTATTTAACTTGATGGAAACCTACGTGATGAGTTAAGGGGGAGATTGTTGGCAATGTGATACAATGTATTGACTTTGATGGAACCTGCTTGATGAAGTTGTCCTTGATGGAAATGATGTAAATCTAATGTATCTACAGATCCGTTCAGAAGTAGCAGAAGAAAGAAATTCAAAAAGTGCCAGAATAATGTTGAACAAGGTATGTCACAAGGCATACGCGGTTTTATTAAGGAGAAGTTGCGTATGTATGCGGAAATGAACGTGCCAAGTCGCGCATGCCAATTTGATTTTTATAAAACCAAGGGGCATTACCATGGTATTGGCCCAAAGTATTGAGCGCTTGATTATCTATTTGATCCCATCCAGGAATACCATCAGTGGTTGAGTGGTTTTGACTCATGGTATTGATAAAGGCCAAATCTATTTAAGGAGAAGAAAATCATAGTGCAAGGAGGTGTGCAAGTGTCTGGGCATTAATGAATACTTCACTCTGAAGTATATCTACATGGTTGAACTCTGTTCTTAATTGATAGATATGAATCTATGATGCACCTATGAATATGATGAAGGTTCAAGATCTCTAGATCTAGAAATGATGAATCTCTAGGATGATCTGAAAAGAAGTGATGAAGACCTGGCACAAATCTGATGAAGAAATTGAAGAAATCTGGGTAAGATCATAGATCTGATCTGTTTTGCAAAGTTTATTTTTTATAGATCTATACGCAGGTTCGTTTCACGAAAAGCGCGTGTATACGCGGATCTGATTCAATAAAAGCGCGTATGGGCAGTTAGGGTTTTCTGAAAAATGCACAGATGTATACGCGGGTTCGTTTCATGAAAGGCGCATGTATACGCGGGTCTGATTAAATAAAAGCGCGTATGGTATCTGAACTAATGATTGCTCAAGGTTGAATGTGTTTCTGCATATCTATTCTGAAGTCTGGGTTATCTCTGATATTCTGGTTACAGTGGTTTCACTGTTCTGTTTGAAGCATTGGGCGAAGTATATTTATTGATAAATGAAGGGTTGTGTTGAAGTTGTTTGATCTAGTTTGAAAATTGATGAAACATGGTCGGCAGTAGTGCTGAGGGTTGAAGCCTTCAGTAAGGGGGTAGTAGCTCCCTTCCAGTGGTAGCTGGTAAACGAGAGCAGGGGGTTGTAGCTCCCTTCCAGGAGAGGCTGGTAAATGAGAGCAGGGGGTTGTAGCTCCCTTCTAGGAGAGGCTGGTAAACGAGAGAAGGTTGTAGCCTTTTGCAGGTGGGTGCCTGCGTGCTGGTATAAGTCTGCGCCAGTACATGATTGTAAGAAGTTTTCTTTATATAATAAATATTGAAGACTGAGACGACGACAGCGGTGGTTTTCTCCCGAATTGGGTTTCCACCTTAAATCCTGGTGTTCATGTGTGTTGCTTATGTGTGGTGATTTATTCTGTTCTTACTACACCTGTTTACTGCTTACTAAACATCTGATGAATGAATGATGCAATGATCTAAGTTAAGAATTAAATGCATATTTAGATCTCTGAGCATACGCGAGTTTACTTAAGGATATCTGCGTGTATACGCGAGTTGTGTTCATTAAAGTAGCATATGGGTTTAAAAGCAAGAAAAGTTAAAAATATTTCACAAGACTAAATACCGATTCACCCCCCCCCTCATTTTTCTTCTACACTAAGATCTCCCTTCTTCATGTCTTCTAAAGTCAAGGGATCCCTTTCTCTTAGTTGATATGCCATTTCGAGATCAAATCCTTCAGGGAATTTTGCCAAAGCTAAGCCTTGTGAAGGTTTCAAATCTGGGGGTAGTGCGTTATAAACACTATTGAATCTAGTGCAATAATTCTGAACACTTTCCCCAGTGTTTCTTTTGAGGTTGTTGTAATTTGAAATTATTTGGAGAGGGTTCTTCTTAAGTTCCCATTTGTTTATGAATTTCTAATGTAAAGAAGGGATATCATTAATACTAGTAGGAGTTAAACCCTTAAACCATCTCTTGGCTTCTCCTCCTAAAATTTGGGCAAAAATCCTCATTTTGATGGTATCATCTTCTATTTTCATATAATCAAATGCATCATTCATTTTATCCACATGATGTTGAGCAGTAGTGGATTCACTTATGGTGAAATGGGGAATTTTTGACTAATATTCATGGGGTAAAGGAACCAGAGGTTGGGGCAACACTAAGGGAGCATACGATGCTGCCATGGCTCGAAAAAGTGGGGGATTTACAAGAGGTGGATTTACGAGAGGGAAAGTGGGCTAAGCTGGAGTGTTATGAACAGCGTATGTGTGAACATGAGTAGAAGAAACACTCGGGCCAGCCAACTGATGATGAGTATATTTGTTATGGAAGGAAATGAAACGAAGAAGCTCAAAATCAGGTGGAGTAGAAGGTGAATCTTCTCTGCTAAGGCTCTATTGAAAATTTGTGGGTTCAAGGTCAGCCTGATTTAAATCACTCTGAGACTTGCTTCTAAATATGTTTTTGGTGTGAGGTAAGTCAAAGTGAGGATCTTTCAAGACTGTGAAATCTTCAGGGACAGATCTTGTTCCTGGGATGGTCCTATCAGTAGTTGGTTTTCCAGATCTAGAAGTTTACCACAAAATTATTTCTATATTATCAACTATGGTGGGAGGATTAGGATCCAGATGGGATCTAGTATTGACCCTATGTGATGCCAGATTTCAGTTTCCAAAATTTAGAGAGTCTGAGGTTTCTAGGATTTTTTTCCTCTCACAGTGATTTCTATAATAGGGGACTACATTTCTAAACTTCTTTAAGGTTGGTTAACACAATCCTAGGGAAATATGGAGGTGTAGAGGAGTAATAGGCCTACTAGGGCTAGTGGAGTCACTAGGTGGAAATTTTTAGCTTTTTTGAAAGTAAAATGTTTATGGTCCACCACCAATGTTTATTATGAAACCAATCTGAATGTTTTTGGGGTTTTCTGAGTTTCTATGGTTGTTGAAGGACTAAAGAGTCTATAAGATCTTGCTAGACTATTATGTACTTAGAGGTCCCACTGATATCGCCAAAATATTGGGGTCCTGTGATTTTCCTGATTGGAAAACCAAATGACAAAGGCAACATATAAACCAAGCTTTAGAGCTCTAGGGTCTAGCCTTCATAGTCTCAGAGAGGGATCTCTGAATATGTTTTTAGGGATATAACTTGATGCTTTTAAGAGGCTGATTTTAGGCTAGTTATGAGGTGAAAATTTGTTTGTTTGTTGGTTGGACATAGATGATCTAGGCAGCATAGATAGAATGTGAAAATCTACAAGCCATTGGGCAATGGAGTCATGTGGAAGTATAAACAGTTTTGATTGATGAATTTGGGGAACCAAAGGGAAAATCTAACTTAGTCAATGGATTTGTGGGATCATATAGGTGGGATGAGATTATCATCAAGGATTTGGAAGGAAAATTAGAACTTTAAGGGCTATTAAGACTTCGTAATCATGCATACTTTTCAACGAAGGGACTTGCAACACTATCTAAACATAAAGAAATATTCAATAGCTAGGGCTAACCATGAATCCTACCAACATACTTGATGTAGATAACATTAAACAAGACAGAATTTTAAGTGACGCAAAGAAGGAAAGGAACACTCTGTTTCTTCTAATTGTTTCACTTAAAGGAGTTAGAAAACATATAAGAAACACAACTAATTGCATCCATAAAAGGGGGAACACCCAAACATCTAAGACTGCAATTATAAAGACCTTAAAATATGACTATCTCAGCAAGAAAAAGAGGGTAAGATCAGGACAAATCCTCTCTTCCAGGCTGCAAACAATAATGTTTGAAGGATGATCTCAGAAATAGCTTTTGAGAGGCATCAAACAGACAGGGAAAACCATAATTCAACCTTGACACCAAATATTTGAAATATTCTGAAATAAACATGATTAAGGGTTTAAAAGTAGTCAAACTGCTAAATAAAACCTTCAACAGATGAAAACATAAAGGCAGTGAAGAGTAAATAGGCCTAAGGTGCTTTTAGGAGACATTTCTTAGCCTAAGCATTTTACTCTACTACAAGAAAAGCATAATGGAACAAAGTGAAAAATAGGAAATAACATTAAGGAGTAGAGAGTACTTCACCAAAACCAGGCTCAGGGATCCAATGGTATAGCCTCCTTCATCAAAAAAAAAGCAAAGACATCCACACTTCTTCAAAACACCAATCCTTCTTTCAAAACAGTAGTCTATGTATTACTTCAGAATTCATCAAGTGCCAATCTTTTACAATGAGAGTTCGAATAGGATTTATAGGTGAATGGGAAGGAGAGGTGATAGAAATGGCCTTAATGGTTAATTAAAAGAGAGGATAAAATCATTCAAATTCCCATTCTGTGCCATAAATATTAAATTAACTTCTTGCACATTCTAGTAATTCTCGTAGAATTTGAGGCCTAATTGACAGGCTGGTAATAACTCCAAAGAGTGTCCTTGTAGAGAATTCTTCTCGCTATTGCAGTCTTGTCTTTTCTTGTGGTACAAGTAAAATGGACAGTATGGGTTTTGAGACCATCCATACCTTTACAATAACTTCCTTAACAGTTTTAAAGAGGTTCTGTCAGCATAATAACTCTCAGGGTGTCTTTAGTCCTGGGAGGAGTAAATAGTTTCACTGATGTGTCATTCAAAGCTCTCCTCTGCTGATTTTTCCATCTTTATCATTTAACACTGATTTGGCTTCCTTTGTTGATCTTTCTTTAATCTTCATTGATCTTCACTTTATCTTATTTTGTGTACAGGTGGCTGCGCTTCCGAGCTGGGGGTTTTTTCCTTCACTACTGTTCATAAGACACTAGATAAAACATTAATAATCAACTCGTGAACCCCATTTTTGCATTGTTTCGGCCTCAGGATCGTCATCCTCGGCCTCTGTCAACATTTCTTGACTGTGGGACGGGTTTTGGAAAGAACCACCATTAAACTTGCAACAAACATTAAACATATTATATAAAACCTGTGTTTCTTGGGTTTAACTGCTTCAAAAGGCTCAATGAGGGGTTATGGAGCAGTGAGGAGGCTAGGTGAATGCAGCAGGAAAGGTTTCATGGTGCAAAACCATGAAAACCAGGGTTCAAACTAAGTTTGGCGTGAATAACTGGAAGAACAGTTTTGGGGAATACTGGAGGTGGTATTAGCGCAGGGCAAAGGCGGTAAGTGGTTTGGGACTGAATGAACGTGACACAGGTATTTGGATGACACGATTCCAGGCAAAAACCGCCTAGTTCACATTCAAAATGGGTGCGAAAACGTCTATGGACCGTTGGATCTGGGGGGGAAGCAGATCAACGATGGAGATTTGAAGGGAACATGGTGGAAAGGCCCAGCGTGGTTGGGTGGGACCAGCTGTAATATATGGAAAATTGAATAAAATACATATAAAAGTGGCCGAGGGTGGAACAGGAGGTGAATCAATGCGGGCCATTGGATCAGTAAGATGGACGGTCGGGATTCATTTCGGTGGATCGGCGATTAGAGGAGTAGAGGGTCTGGGAACAAGGATTTTGGAATTTGCGATGGCCAATGGCCGATGGGAGAGGTAATGTGATGGACGGAGGACTGTAGGATCAGGATCAGGATCAACAGCTAGGATTTGCGATCAAATTTTCACATATCGGCGGTCCAGGCAAGCGGGATTTTGGATTTGTGATGTGCCGATGTGATGGCGGGGAGTGATGGCTGTCAGATCTTGAGGGAAATGGATGGTTGCGATCTCATCGGTGGGGGATTCCATCGGAGGGGGATATCACTAGAGGGAAATTGCGATGCGCCAACAGTTGTTGGATCTTTTGGAATGGACGGCTGCAATCTCATCGGAAGATCATCCATCGGTGGAGTAAAGGGCCTGGGGACAAAGGAAACATGATCACCGATGGAGTGAGGACCGTCAGATTGATGGTGGATATTGCAATGGGGGATCGCATCGACAGGGAAAAAGAAGGCAGAAGAAAAAAGGGTGAAGCCCGATGCGATGCGCGATAGCCGTCGGATCTTGGAGGGAATGGAAGGTTGAGATGGAGTCGGGGGATCGGCCTTCGGAAGAAAAAGGGAAAGGGACGCAGGACTGGTGGAAAGCTGAAATGCTGATGGAGCACGGACTGTCGGATGGTTTTGATCAATGGATGACATATTCTCGGTAGTGAAACCATCACGTGGTAGGAAAAATGAATTTACAAAGGAGAAAAGGGGCGAGGCAACCTCCGATAGCGAGAAAATGGGCTAAATACCTATAGCCAACGGTCATGGGTCCTGATCACATGGAAGAAGGTGCAGAGAACTTAAGCCTATGGGGGCTTAAATATTTTTATATGAAAATTATCGGATTTAAAGGCCGAAATGGGTTTTTGAGGGTTTTTTAAAGGATCCAATAAAGTAAACAAACAGTTTTAAAGCCAAATAAAGGGGATTTACATGGTTTTAAAGGGAATTTTGGAGGGAGTGAAGGATAAATGAGGGGAAAAATGAGTGATATGAAGGGAATTATGAAGATAAAATGGAGGAATGAAATGATGGAGATGAGTCTTTGAAAAACAATTTTCTCTTTGGAAACAACAGGTGAAGTGAAAACTTCAGTGAAGGTAGGTTTCTTTGGACAGAGAGAACAACCAGGCTTCAAGAACTAACATGTTAACTTGAAATTGTTTCTTGAAGGCTTCCAATAGATTCTAGCCATCATTAGGTATAATAGAAATTATAGATGGCTAACACACTCCGCGAGATCCAGATAATAGCTTGAACCTTCCTCTAGCATTTCATTATGTTTTTAGTGTGTTTTGATGGCTTAAAATATCGATTTTAGTAGGCCATAAAAAATTTAAGTAGCTAACGCAGGTGATTAGTGTTGTGCCTGTGTTAAATGCTCTTCCCGAGAAGATACAGAGCATTAGCACGTACTGTATGGCACTATAGCCCGTGTTAGCCAGAAAGGTTGATTTAAAAACTTGTTTTTTATCATTCTGAAGTGTTCCATCCAAAAACTAATCTACTGAAAACGTTGCTTGTGCAGGTGTGAGGCTATTTACCATGATCATTTGGCGTGAATGGGAACATGAGCAGGAAAAATGTGAAATGGATACTGATGCAGCTACGTTGCTAGTTCTTCGGAGATGCAGATTGTTCAAGTATTTGGAGCTGATTAGAGGGCAAGAGGACCTTCTGAGGTGGATAATCCAACACTGGGATGACCACCAACATGTCTTTCATATCGGGGGTAATGAACTCTCTATTGAGGAATATGATATTTATTTTTTGACTGGCCTATCATGCAGAGGACCAAGGCCCAATATGACAAGTTGCAGGGCTGATCTTCGCACTACTACTGATTTGATTCGTACCCACTGTATAAATAATACTGTGGCAGTAAGTAACCGAGTGCCTATTGCACGGGTGGCAGCGAGACCATTGAGGTCTCTCTTTTGGATGGTAGTTATCTTGGCCAGGTCCAAGAGTCAACACTTGGCCACCAAGGCCCAGGTATTGTTAGCATTGGATTGTATGTAGCCTCAGGTATTTGATTGGTGTGAAGGTGTTGTCTGTCAAGTTTGTGCAGAGTTAACAACATGTAAGACCCGGACCCAAAGAGAGTTTGGGTATAGCACACTGATTGTATCTTTCATACTAGAGTGGGTTCTAGCTATGAGGCCAAGAATGATCACAGATGCATTGGGACCGTGCGAGCCAAGACAGACTCGTTCAACCGCTTTCATACCATGGACTGGAGAGGGTCCAATCCGTCACAGTTTTTATGATGGATTCTTCGAGTGGCTTGAAGACCAAATCATAATGATTGAAGATTATCCCTATGCAGGGATGAACTATACAGGAGATCCCGAGTTGGTATTTCCCCCGGGCAATTAGTGGGGCCTAGATGGTAAGAAAGATGTTAATCAGTGAAGTTTTAAGTATTTTTGTATCTTTTGAATGTTTATGAATTTTTTTTATTTAATGGGTGAAAATGTTTTTTGACATGAAGCTTGTTGCTTGACATAGATGTGGCACATGTCCATCCAGCTAGAACCCCTTGCTATGCAATGTGAGGATTGCAGCTACCTAGGGCTGGCGGAGCAGAAGAGGCTATAACAGCCGCTGAAGAGGGTGACGACACACAGATTTTTTTCATGAGCTTACTATAAAAATGGAGGGTTAAGTATGGGTGTGCCGCCTCTTCCCATGAGAGAGATCCTGATTCATCTAGAGTGGCATATAGTGGGTGTAATAGAGAGATACTTGGTGCCTCTAAGGAGGATATTCATAGAATTTGTTTGCTATTTTGAGCATTAGGCTTAGTAGGAGGAGTGGATAGATGTGTAAATGTCATAGTGAGACTTAGCGAAGCCAATTTTTTGTAAAAACACCCAAGTTTTGAAAAGTTGTTTTTTGATGTAATATAACTGGACACAACAATATATATATATATATATATATATATATATATTTATATTGGCGATTGTGTTTTCGTGTGTTTTTTAATTTTCATGTATTTTCTATGGTAAAAAATGTATACTCATGTAGAACTCTTTCTATAACAAATGGCACAAATGCCAATCTAACACATAATTTTCCAATGAATCAGATAATGCATTAAATTCTCTAGGGATGTGCTCAAACGCAATGGTTTGAAACTGACGTTCTATAATTTGTAACCTTAAGAAATAACATAGCAAGACTAGATGAAAAAGGTGATAATGATTGTTTAACTGCATAACTACGAGTTGAGAATCTAACCTGACCACCAGATTAGAGATGTTGCGAGATGAAAATTCTATGAGGAGTTGTATCACGGACATGTACTCAACAATGTTGTTGGTGGCATCGCCTGCAGAATATTCCCCCGGAACCAAGGAGTTCTGACTTAGGTGTGTAGAGTACCCAAGCAGCTGACGCAATGTGCCTAGTATGTAATATCCCAAAATTGGGATTACACAGCAAGCCTGTTGAAATAACGCACTTCTGGGAGATATATGCACATAAATGAGTTTGTAGCCCTAGGATCCCTTAAATCAGTAGATTTTGAGTCTAGATCCAAAAGGGGAGAAAAAACAAATCAAACTAGGTGTGGTAAACAAATCTCCCACCACCTAGTCTAGCTGAAAAACACCGTACAAGAGTGGTTGCAGCTGTGCAAAATAAATTGCTTCAGAAATAACATAGTCTTAGAAATCATGGGTAGGAGGACATCAAATAATATCAGCTTCTGAATATACAGCAACAAATCAGATTTACAATGATGCTCTTACATTATACAGTAGAATATAGAAGACAAGAGAGAAGGAAATCTTCAAAAAAGAAGGCTGCAACATATGTATAAACTGTAAAATGGCTTAAAAACATTATTTTATGGAGCTTTAGCAGCTGAATGTTACACTTCAAATATATAGCCGATTTGTGTACAAAATATCATATCCATTTCATATTTTTACACTAGAAAGGCTTTATTACAAGATCCCCTTGGGGTTTTGATCAAATCATGCAATACAAAGAGTAGATCTGAGTTTTAAGGAGCAGATATGCAATATTATTCAGAAATTTCTGAAGATTAATTTACATTAAAATGGATCAAATTTATACAGAAAATGGATCAACAAGCTATTCCATGGATCACCAAAGTGAAAGGAAAATCCCAGCACCAGAGATCTCTCATCAAAAATGGGATCAAAACACCGTGCAAAATCTCCATTGAAAATAATGCAGTTCTTGAAGTGAAACTACACTATAGCTTGAATAAATGGGTTGGACTGATGCCAAGAAACAAATATGAAGCTCAAACAACTGATGGACTCTTCCAGGAGGTTAAAATACACACTCACTGAGAAGAGGCACCAATACAAGCTAGACCTGAACAGATCTAGTGTTCCACTTGCTGCAACCTATAAAATCAAAAAAACCCTCACTGGATCTACAGTGTAGTTAGAAGTAGAGCTTGGCCAAATTCCTGATAGTGGATTAAATCAGAAAGACTCCTCCAAGAATCTTCAATGGAAGAGGTGAAAACCCTGCATAGGAACTCCAAGTGCTAAGCAGCACAATTCTCCACTAAACAACAGATAATGGTATTTTTCTAAACAGAAAAGATACTCAGAAATATAGACAATCAACAACCTCCTCTTGCTACCTTCCCCCCCCTTTTATAAGATGAAAGCCTTTGCAAACCCTCAACCACCTTCAAGAGTTAACTCCTTTCACATGAGGGGCCTCCTTCTATAACTTCGTTGTCCCTTCATGAGTTACATTGTATCTAGATAGCGTTGTAGATTTGGTCAAGACTGACCCAGTCTCATAGCTCAAAGCCCTTTCACACCTGCAAGTGATTTGTTCTGTGGCCCAGATTTATCCATGTTCATATGGGAATTTATTTAATCATTCTTTTAGAAGTTTTACATGTCCTCCTTTATTCATTTATTCATGCAACAGAAAATGAGACAAAATTTCATATTCCTCTTAGCTTAGGCTAAGTAGGAATATTACAGTCCCCCCCTCCAAAATGTTGCTTGTCCTCAAGCAACTGATAGGGTGAGAGCTGTAGTATTTCCCCTCCTCCATTTATTTTACGTCAATTACCAAGTCCTCATTATAAGCCAAGTGTTCATCAAGCCAATACATCATGAATTGTTCCTCCAAGGTCAACATACGATGTGCATAGTCCATCCCACTAGGAGTGAAGAATTCAACTGAAATAAACATGGTTGGAGCAATGCTCCATCTCAAACATGTAGCATGAGGTATAGGGAGAAGTTCCATTCCATGTGGTACATACAAACTTCCCATCCTCCCTCCATACAATCCCATAAATAATACAAATATATCATCCAAGTATGGAAGCAAGACTACGTATATACAAACATAAATCTGAGCTTGGGGAGGTGGGTCAAAGTCCCACATGTGATGCCAGCGCAGTGCATCTCCTGCCTGCATTAGATCAAGGTGTGGCAAGTGGCATTCCCACCACACATTTGCTGCATGAGTTACCTTAACATGGCTGAAGATGTCATATATGTTTGGTGCCTTTGGAATGCACTCATCGTGAAAATGAGTCTCCCTTTGCACAACAAGGGAGTGGCCAAGTTCAAAATTTTTGTTGGCCCACCACAAGAAATAAGATCCACATGATCTCTCACTCCCTTTAGGAGTCAAATCCTACAAAAATATGGTAAAAGACTGTGACAAATCAAAAAATAAAGTTTTCTCTACATGATCAGATCTTTTACCATCAAATTTCCTCATACGCATGGAGTTGTGCATGTGCGTTCCCCCTCTTGTAGGTTTTAACTCTGAACATAAATTCTCTACACACGAATCTTATAATAGAAAATAAACAATAGCGAGAGCATAAAACATAAAACAAATAAACACAGAGATTTACCCCTGGATCCCAAATCGGGATGACTAGCTTGATTTTTCATTATATTCCTTTTAGTGTTACAACACACATATATACATGCCGAAGCATACATGAACCCTAATCCATTAACCCTGGATTAGAACATAACCGTAGTTCCCTTGACCAGATCTATAAAAATACCAGGGACGAAAACCATCATACCTCGAAACCATGTGCAAAACCATGCACAAAACCATGGGCGCGGACTACCCACCGGAAATTAAGGACCAAAATATTTTCGCTGAGTGGTGCCCTGCACCTAATAGGGGGGGGGGCTATCGCCCCCGTCAGAATTCCCAACCTGCCCAAGACAAAGGCAGGTGGACCATCGTCCTCGCTTTACTCCCTGCGTAGTCGTGGAAAGAATATAACACATACCCAACATTCTCCCACTTGTTGTTTTCTTTCCACAGGGGGCCATAGGAGAGCTTAGTCATTGGGCCAATTCTTCAACACCCATTGTTTCTCTACACCAAGAGAACTTATGAGTGCTCACAAACTTCGTCAATGCATCTGCAACATTCTTCAAAGTGTCCACCTTTACTAGCAACACCCTTTTAGCCTCAACCATATCTCTAACAAAGTGATATTGAACATCAATGTGCTTTGTCTTTGAATGATAAGCAGGGTTCTTAGCCAAGAAAATTGCACTTTGGCTATCACAGTCTATCCTTATATCTTGTTGTACCAACCCCATACTTGAACACAATCTCTACAACCAAAATACTTCCTTGCTTGCATGAGTGGCTGCTATGTATTCTACCTCTGTAGTTGAAAGAGCCACTACAGACTGTATTTTACTCATCCAACTGACTGCGCCTCCAAATAGGCTAAACACATACCCACTTGTAGATCTTCTTTGGTCCAGATCTCCAGCCCAGTCTGCATCAACAAAGCCACGAATGTCCAACATTCTTTCCAATCCTGGTCTTCCCTGGTAGCACAAGCCATAATCACTAGTGCCACGTAAATATCTGAAAACCCGCTTCACTGCTGTCCAATGCTCCTTCCCTGGGTTTGACATAAACCTGCTCAATAATCCCACTGCATGTGCAATGTATGGTCTAGTACAAACCATTGCATACATCAGGCTACCCACCGCACTTGCATATGGAACACGGGACATATCCTCCTCTTCTTCTTGTGTCTTGGGACACTGTTCAGCAGATAGCTTTACACCTACAGGAATAGGAACATTCACCGGTTTACTATCCTGCATATTGAACCTCTGCAATATAGTCTCAACATACTTCCTCTGGTTTAACCAGAGCTTCCTCTTTGCCCGATATCTCTTAATTTCCATGCCCAAAATATAATTTGTAGCACCCAGATCCTTCATGTCGAATTTGGAGAACAGTTGGGTCTTCAAATCTTGGATAATTTCTTTGTCATTTCCAATAAAAAACATATCATCCACATACAAGACCAAATAAATAACATGGTCACCAATTAATTTAAAATAAACACAGTGATCCTCCTTGCTTCTGGTGAAGCCAAGTCCCCGTATATAGGTATCAAATTTCTGATACCACATCCTTGGTGACTGTTTTAACCCATACAGAGACTTCTTCAACCTGCATACCAGCTCTTTCTTACCCTTCACCATAAAACCTTTAGGTTACTTCATGTAGATCTCCTCTTCTAGATCCCCGTGAAGAAATTTTTTCTTCACATCCATCTTTTCTATCTCAAAATCAAATGCAACAACAACAGAGAAAAGTAATCTAATAGAAGTAACTTTGGTGACAGGAGAAAAAATATCACCAAAATCAATTCCCGGCACCTGGGAATAACCTTTTGCTACCAACCGAGCTTTGTATTTCTCCACCTTGCCTTCTACATTCATCTTATTTTTAAACACCCATTTGCTCCCAATGGGCTTCCTTCCAGCCGGCAACTCCACCAGATCCCATGCCTCATTTTTGTGCAAGGATGCCATTTCATCAACCATGGCCTCCTTCCAGAGTTTTCCATCCTCTGAATCTACTGCCTCCCTGACAGTTCTGGGTTCATCATCAGTTATAGTTAAGGCAAAACCTGAACATAAAGTAGATGGACTATACCTTTCTGGTTGCCTTCTTTCCCGAACTGATCTTCTCAAAGCTGGAGTTTGTGGCTCTTCATCTTCTGAGTCTTCTTCTGTTGTAGAGTCCGATTCATCCTCCTTTAGCTCAAACTCTATCTTTTCAGGTTCCTTTGATAGGACTTCATGTTTAACAACATCTTTCACTTCTCTAAACACCACATCTCGGCTGTACACAACCTTCCTTGTTTCTGGGTTCCAAAGCTTGTAACCCTTTAAACCATCCTTATACCTAATAAAGATGCACCTTTCAGATTTATTATCCAACTTGGTCCTTTTCTCCTTTGGAACATGTACATATGCATCACATCCAAATACCCTTAGATTTGAAAGAGAGGGTTTCTTACCAGTCCATACCTCATGTGGAGTCTTATCCTCCAACGCTGATGAAGGTGATCTATTAACTAAGTAACATGCAGTCTCCACTGCCTCTACCCAGAATTCTTGTCCTAACCCGGTACCACTGAGCATGCTTCTTGCCTTTTTCATCAGTGTTCTATTCATTCTTTCTGCAACTCCATTTTGCTGAGGTGTGTATGGATTAGTCTTCTGTCGTGCTATACCACACTTCTTACAGAACTCTTCAAATTCCTTCTTGCAGAACTCCCCACCATTATCTGTCCTTAGCGCCTTTATCTTCTTCTCTGTCTCGTTTTCCACCAGAGCCTTAAATTCTTTAAATCTGTCAAAAGCTTCAGATTTCTTCCTCAAGAAATATATCCATGTATTCCTTGAGAAGTCATCTATGAATGAAACATAGTACACAAAATTTCCCAGTGATGGAACTGACACAGGTCCAAACACATCACTGTGCACAAGTTCTAATATCTTGTTCACCCTCTTAGCACCAGAAGGAAAACTCACCCGATTATGTTTCCCATATACACAATGTTCACAGAAATCGAAATCCAGAGAGAAATTAGACATACCTTCTACCATACCATTTCTATGTAGTATCTGAAGGCCCTTCTCTCCAATATGTTCAAGCCTTTGATGCCATAGCATGGTCTTTTCTCCAGAGACAGCTAGGCTTTCCGCTCCACTTTCAGGAACCACATAACTATTACACCCATCAATAACAGTGCTACCTTGTAGCTTGTACAAAGTTCCAGTCCAAACTCCCCGCATTAATACCAGTGCTCCCCGAACCATCTTGCAGGCATCTTTCTCGAACACTGTTTTTACACCTGCATCATCCATCTTGCTTACAGAAATAAGATTTCTAGCCAATGCAGGAATATGCAAAACACCAGGAAGTGTTCTAATCCTTCCACCTTGTAGCTTCAGCTTGACCTTTCCACGTCCGATGATTCTAGCCTTCCTATCATCCCCTAGGAAGACATCACCATCATATTTCTCATACTCGCAGAACCACTCCCTATGGGGAGTGAAGTGAAAGGATGCACCTGAGTCAATCAACCATGACTCATGATCTACATGTGTATTTGAAGAAGAAGCCAAATACACATCCCTACCTTCATCTACAAATT
>JAXQQM020068663.1:0-79796 GCA_034641835.2 Pinus albicaulis | reverse complement strand
ATCTCTGTTCGATCTCTAGTTATCAAATGCTTCCGCGCCACCTTGGTAGCTCCGCAACTCCTGGTCGCTGCGGCGCGGTCGCGGTAGCTATGTGTATTTATTACGCAACTCAAAAAGAGTCAAAGTTCAAAATGTCTTGGCCAAAAGTTCAACTTAAAACAAAAACAAGGGCCCCAACAATGCACTACACACCTGGGCGGGTGCTACGCAGAGGCCTAGAACAACCCGACTGCCCATTTTTTCACCCAACGTTGCGCTCCGACCTGCCAGCCCGACCCTACCCGACCTGAACGTGTAGTCGGATAGGTGCTACACATAGATAGCCCTTGGTCCAAATTTCTCAAGAAGATCCAAAATTCAAGTTTTTTTCCTCCAAATCTCCTGCCATCAGTCAAGCAATTTTGGTGGCTCTTTTCCTTACCTTTCAAGCAGTCTTTTTCATCAACATAGATGGCATTTAAAGCCTAATGTGACCAAACCCTAGTCTCCATGAAAACCAAATATTGACCTCCTAAGGCAAGGTTTGCAAAATTAGGAATTGTCATAGGTGTAACGGCACTCACTGCCAGCAAACAAACTTCTAAATCTTGAAGCACTCCTTTATTGCTTCATCTTGCTCTCATTTGCTGAAAGTTTTCCCACACCTCATTCACTTGCCTCCACTTCTCCATCACTTCATCCTATGTCTCCTACACAAGAAAGGCTATTGTAATGTTCCAAATTTTTCAATAAAGTATTTAGAACATTACTTTTGCTTTTATTCTAATAAAAGGAATAAAATGGGTGAGGGGACCCATGTAACAATCTAATAAACACCCCTAAGGTGAAAAAAGTCATTTAAGTGGCTTAATTTAGTAGCCCCAAGTGTGAAAAGGGCCAAAATCAAGTGAGCTAGACCATGGTTGACTCAAGTCAACAACGTACCCTAGAGGGGAAGCTTGCACAAGAAGATTGCGTAGTTGGATGGAGGGAAATTTGAAATGAGAGAAACCCTAATGAGAGTGGGGTCCATGGAAAGGAAGCATGACTTGCATAAAAGATGAAGGAGATCCACTTTTGGGGTTTCATCTTTGGAGAAAGAATTTCGAAGTTGAAGCTCTCTTCAACTGAGGAAGCTTGTGTTGCTTAGCACAAGAGGGATTCCTGTTTAGGAATGCCCTTCTCTTCCATGGGAGGCCATGGAGAGATTTTTCTTCATATTCCTCACATCTTGGCTTGAGGCCAAAGAATTCATTTTCAGCTACTGCATTATTCTTGTAGCAAGAGAACGTTGGATTTGCTGGTGTTGCAGTGAGGGACCTTCATCATCTCATTTTCAGAGCTTGTTTTGTAGAGGAGGAGCCATCTCTTTCTCTAGGAGATCAGCAAAGGAAACCCCGGAGCTGATATTTCATATTTTTGCATTGGACCATATTTTTCTTCTCATGCCTAGCGCAGTCTCCTTCCCTTACAGCGTTATTTTCAGAGGTGTCTTGCACAAAGGGTTCATTTTGTGCACTAGTGAGTGCAATCTTCAGTAAGGGGATCAGCCCCTTTACTTTGGAGATCATTGGAGGAGGTATCATTGTTTATTGTAGCATCTACTTCCTATGTTGTATTATATTTGAGTTGCAGCAGCTACACTGCAACTCCAACATTTTCTTGTTTTATGCATTTTAGCCAATCCCTTGGAGGATTTTTGTAATAATGTTTTCTGGGGTTGAGATCTTGCTCCCCCATCTATATTTGAGCACATATTGTTATATCATCTCATATGTATCATTTTTCAGTCATTTCCCCCCATAGACTACGCAGTGACAGAGTAGCTGGGTTATGTAGTAGTGTATTCTCTTGTTTTATGTACATTTCCCCTTGAGGATGATTTAAGCTCACCTTGAGAGGAATTTTCCTCAAGGAATTTGTATTATATTTGTTGCTACATATTATGTATCAGATTTTCACTCTTCTTACATTACATGAGGAATTATTTCACTGCTGTTACATATTGAAGTTTTAATACTGCTGAAGGTTCTCTCATTGAGCATTGTTTCAGTATACTTGTTGGTGGGAGATCTGAATAACCCCCTTAGGGTTATTTATTTGAGCTTATATTCTGCAGGGAGCTTCTATCAATTATATTCTAAGGCATCCCAGCACTGGATTACCATATTTTCACATGGGATTCCTTATACAGTGTCCTCATGGACCCTGTTGCAGAAATTCCTTGAAGGGAAATATTAGCTTTTGACAAGATCTATTGGCAGAGTCTGCTAGTGGGCCAGGTAGCCTCTGGATCTCATCCTTCCTTTTGGAGGTGACATATCCAGCAAATGCCCCTGCAATCAATCTCTGAAATAGTTCAGTGTTGATTGTTAATACTCCTAGAGTTGGAAATTGGAATATCTTAAGATATTCCCAACATTGCAGAAATTTCCCCATTTGGGATATTACACCTACCTTCTCCTAATGCATCAAGTGAAGATAGCAATGGTGGTAGTAAAAAACAAGCAGGTGGCAGCAACAGTGAAGGACAAACGGATGACAGTGGAAAGAAACAAGATAGTAGGTCAGAGGCAGAGTTTAATGAAAAGAAGAGGACAACAGTACTAAGGAAGAAGTTGATGGCAGTAGCCATGAAGAACCAACAAACAGCAGTAAAGAACAGGCAGATCATGAGGCTGCAAGAAAAATTTCAAGATAAAGGCAGTAATGAAGACAATACCACTAATAAGATAGTAAATAATGAGCCAAGAAATAGTCATGATTGTCATCACACAAATCAATCTCTGAATGACCAAGGAATCTCAAAGTGACAATGTAGGAAATTGACCAAAAGAGAACCTTAATGAAGGACAGAGCCAAAGAGAAGCAAGTGAAGAAGGTGATGATCAGTTTGAAGTCTTAAGTGAGTAGCAGGTAAGAGTGGGACAAAAGTTAGAAGTGTGAACACCAATGAAGAGGAAGGTAGTGCCAGAAACAAAGAATTCATTAAAAATCAAGCACTCAAAGAAAGAAAAGACCAAGAAAAACTTGGAGACATGACTCAAGATTTTTCATAGGCTTCTCAAAACCCTTGAAGAACCTCTCCACCAAGTTTAAGGAAAATTGAACAAAATTTTGTCTTTTTCAAATGATGACTCAACTATAGGACACTCTTTCAAACCTTAGGAAACTCAGAAAATCCCAAAACACTTTTATATTTTTTTTTATTACTTGTTGGTGGTGGACCATAACACATTTTACCTTCAAAAAAGATAAAAATTTCAACCTAGTGACTCCACTAGCCTTCAGTAGGCCTATTACTTCATTAGCACTCATTTGACTTCCTAGATTTGTTTCACACCAACCCTAGGAAGTCTTTGAGCCCACTTATATATTGTAAGAATTTAAAAAACCTTAAGAGAGGTCAGCCTTAGGAAACTATCCTAGAAACTTTCAGCCTCTCTGAATTTTGAAAATTTAAATCTGGCTTGACATAGGATCAGTACCAGATCTCATCCGAACCTAAATCCTCCCAACATAGTTGATGACCCAGAAAAGATTTTGTGTAAAACTTCTAGATCTGGAAACTTAAACACTGTTAGGACCATCCATAAAGCAAGCTCTGTACCTGAAAACCTTACAGCTTTGCAAGATCCCCAGTTTGACTTGCACCATACCAGGAACCTCTTCAGAAATAGGTCTCAAACTGGCATTGACCAAACTGACCTTGAACCCTTAGATTTGCAGTAGAGATATAGCAAAGAAGTCTGTCCTTCCACTCCACCTGACTCTCAGCTTCTCCATCACTTCAACTCTTTGCATACCAAATCTACTCAAAATCAGTTTGTTGGTCCGAGTACTTCCACCACACCCATCCATACCACCACTGTGAAAACCACTCCACTTCATCATACACCCCCTCTCACAAACCCACCTCTTGTAAATCCTCCATTAGCTCCCATCATGGCAGCTTGGTATGCACCCTTGGCTTTACCTCAGCCTTTAGTGCCTTGGCCAAATGACTATCATTCCAAGATCCCTCATTTCACCAGAGTTGAATTTATCACTGCCTAGTAGCATGTAGATAGGATCAATGATGCTTTTTATTACATGGAAATAGAGGAAGAAACTATTAAAATGAGAATATTTTCACAAATCTTAGGAGGAGAGGTCAAAAAATGGTTCAAAGCATTAACTCCTAACTCAATAAATGATCTCCCATCCCTCTACTAGACTTTTATAAACAAGTGGGAAATCAAGAAAAACCCCCTTCAAATCCTGTCTGAATATAAAAACCTTAAAAGGAATGTAGGGGAAAGTGTGCAAGCCTATTGTACCAGGTTTAATAGTGTGTAAAATTCCCTCCTGCCTCACATGAAACCTCCACAAGGCCTAGCACTAGTGAAATTCCCTGAAGGTTTTAACCCTAACATGACTTTCAAATTAAGAGAAAGAGACTCTGAAACCTTAGAAGAAATGTAAAATGTGGCTATTAGTACAGAGGTAAACTTAATTGAAAAAAGAGCTAGGTTAAAATTAGAAAGGAGAGTAACCTACAAGGATGAAACCATGCCCTCAACCTCTTCTTCTGATACCAAAATGGACAGCCTAATGAGAACTATGTAGAGAATGATAGAAAGGATAAATTTAAATGAAAGGACACCTCCTAGGGAAAACCAGGCTAATACCCAGAACATAAATAGACCCCAGAACTTCAGAAGAGAGACTCCTGAAAACAAGCCAAGGGAAAGTGATCAACAAATCAGACCTCCCTTTCAACAAAATTGTGTAGATGAAGATGAAGGAGAGATTATAGAACCTGAAGAAAATAATATAAATCTAATAGGTTCTGATAATGAAGAGGATGTTTTTCTCACTGAAGAAGAACAAGGTTTCTTCTCTTCAGATCAAACTGACACAAACTATGAAGAATCTGAAGACTACCTCTTGGGGTTTGAAAATTCCATCATGGAAATCCATAAGCAATATGATCTCAGGAGAAAAAAACACCTATATTCTGCCAAGAAAGACAAAATAGATACTGTTGTACGGAAATTACCTGAAAACACCCCTAATAAAACAACAGAAAATGTCAACATCATGGCTAAGAAAGCTAAAACAAACAAAGGAAAAATCAGCCAACCAAGCAAATACCTTAGCTGTCCTATTACCTCCACTAGTTTCCCTGAGAAGACCATTTTATCTAAACCCCCAAATTAGGATCAAAATATTAAAAATGTGGAAAAGTTCATGGCTGATAAAGCTGACCTAAATATATCCAAAATTCAAGTACCTTTTAGCCTTGAGGGAGAGATTGCCAAAATCAAGATAAATATGCCCCTCATTGAGCTAGTAACTCAACCAATGTATAGATATTAGATTCTGAAGGTACTAAACATAGGAAATGATTCTGACACTTTACACTTGGCTGATGACACACCTGAGTTGTTATTTGCACCCAAAATAGAAGGAAAATATCAAGAAGGAGCCATTCCCCCTTTCTATATCAGCCTAAACATACATGACAAAATCTTACATAATGCCATGTTGGATTCCGGTGCTTCTCACAATTTCATGCCCAAGGTTGTGATGGAGAGATTAGGCCCAAAAATAGCTAAACCTTAAAAGGACCTGTACTCCTTCAATTCAAGTAGGGCCAAATGCTTAGCCCTGATCAAGGATCTTTGTGTCAACCTGGCACAAGTGTATGCTAAAAATTTAGTAATGGATGTAGTAGTGGTCGATATTCCTCCCAAGTATGGTATGCTTCTATCCAGATCCTGGGGAGCCAAGATTTAGGGGAACCTTCAACTAGATATGACCTATGCTACCATTCCTGTGTTTAACCAAACCAGGAGATTATACCGAGAGTCACATATGAAATATATGGTTAGCAGTCAAGACAGACCAAAAAACACGCCTCTTTATTCTATTCATTCATATCTTGATTCTTTCATCTTATGCAATGAGGAAAAATTTGATGAACAAGTGTATGAAATTGAAACACATCAAGCCACACTACAACAGTCGAACCAGTCTCCACATAAAGAACTCGGTATTCAAAACTTTGGTAGCCCTAAACAAACACATAATGACAGAACCAAACTTGACTTCCTACAAAATAAAAATGAAACCTCGAGACTAATAATCAGTTTGAAATATGAATCAGGTTGCTCAAAGGGAGGTCAAAACTCAGAAACACAAATATTTCCCTTTACCAACCCCAAAGCACTAAAATTCCCTCATAGAACAATGAGCTTGGGAAATCTGAGTCAAGGGAGTCTTAGGTTTTTACCATATCTAGACACCTCATTATAAGAAAGTCTTGTCCCTCCAGAAAAGCTGTTGACTCTCACTGATGTTGCCATCCATCCTAGAGGTATGCCTGGTGAAACTGATATAGAGGGATACAATATAAGAAGCCTAAGAAGGCCCAAACTGATTAAGTTATCCAAGGCCTTGCCATTACATACAAAACTGAAATACTTAAGGTGGTGAAAAAAGTTTCAAGATGCTCTTGTATATAGGAGTAAAAGCTCAAAACCTGATGATATAAACATTGTCCAAAAGAGGCCTTTTCCCAAGAAGAAATATGAAAATTTTGGGCAGATCCTAGCACTAACCAAGAAAGCCAAAGGAGGCAAACTGTGTATAGACTTTAGACACTTAGGAAATGCCTCCATGGAGTCCAAGTACCCTTTCCCTAAGATAAGTCATCCTATGCCAAGAATAAAAATTTCTAACAAAGTGACATTGATTGGTATTGTTTCAGGTTTTCATGAGTTGATACCACTTCAAATCAATCAGCACAAAGACATTTTTAAAGTTCCCTGGAATGACTACATACTTGACCAAAAATTTTCTGGAATGAGGGATACTGAAGACACCTTCAAAGAGGCCATGTCACCTGCTACCAACTTCTCCACTATGAGATACATTGATGATATTGTCATTTGTTTGAGAGTTGATCAAGAATTCCTTCTTCACGTAAAAAATTTCTTTCACAGAAACAAGATTTGGGAACAAAACTCCAAGAAGGTATAAAAAGGAGAACTTAGCCTATTTGAAATTTTTTGGCAAGAATTTTGTATTGTGCCCACAAGAATAGATAGTCATTTTTCTTATCTACAAGAGCTGAATGATAAAGGGTTGGTAGATGAGCCTGGAGATGACATGGCACTAGAAAAGTTGGCAGAAATTCCGACGTCCAATTGGTCACTATTCCGACACATAGTCGTCGCAAGAGCGACAGTTCGAGGGCGGGAAAAACGTGGTTTGCCATGCCGTCGCAGTTCCAATGCACTTAAAAAAAAAGTGTCGCACTATCGACATTTTTTCTGTTGCTTTCGAACAAGCGTCGCTTTTCCGACGTCTCCAGAACCGTCGCGCTTCTGATGTTTTTAAACTGTCGCACTTCCGACAAAATGTGGTCCGAAATTTTGAACGTCGCTCTTCCTACGTTTGTAAACCGTCGCAATTCCGACGCAATGTGGTCCGACATTTTGGACGTCGCTCTTCCGACGTTTGTAAACTGTTGCAATTCTGACGAAATGTGGTCCGACGTTTTGAACGTCGCTCTTCCGAGGTTTGTAAACTGTCGCAATTCCAACGAAATGTGGTCCGATGTTTTGAACGTCGCTCGTCTGACGTTTGTATAATGTCGCTCTTCCGACGTTTTTAAGCTTTCACAATTCCGACGCTTACAAGGCGTCGGTATACCGACGGCGGGCTCAAGTTAAAAAAAAAAATGAAACTTTAAAAGAGGAAAAACGTTGTTTTGAATATATTATATGAAGTAAAACAGTCCATGAAATCATTACATTTTCACATCTGAAGATTGGAACCCAAATATCCATCCAGAAAAGTGGAAGTCCCACCTCAGAAAATGATAGAAAAATACCCCATGTCACATACAGGGACATGATATAAAACCCAGTAACGGTCCACATGGAGATTATCGACAAATCTGAGAAAGCATCCAAATATGCCCGAGGCATCTATAAGAAAGTGAAATAGCATTATGTAGAATAGTAAAACAACAGATAGAGTACCGACGTCCATTGTTCCAAATACAAATTAAAGTACCCAAAATCCTGCAACAGAGAAAAACACTAATCATGTGAGGAGTGTGATATGTCCAAAATATAAAAAGACAATCAGACCATATCAATAAACCAGCAACATAGACCAGCATCGCTAGTTTTGAAGGCAGAGTGATAAACATTAATCATTTTTTTTTCACAAGAGAAAAAAAGTTGTTTTGAATATATTATATGAAGTAAAACAGTCCATGAAGTCATTACATTTTCACATCTGAAGATTGGAACCCAAATATCCATCCAGAAAAGTGGAATTTCCACCTCAGACCGTGATAGAAAAATACCCCATGTCACATACAGGGACTTGATGTAAAACCTAGTAATGGTCCACATGGAGATTATCGACAAATCTGAGAAAGCATCCAAATATGCCCGAGGCATCTATAAGAAAGTGAAATAGCAGTATGTAGAATAGTAAAGCAACAGATAGAGTACCGACGTCCATTGTTCCAAATACAAATTAAAGTACCCAAAATCTTGCAACAGAGAAAAACGCTAATCATGTGAGGAGTGTGATATGTCCAAAATATAAAAAGACCATCAGACCATATCAATAAACCAGCAACATAGACCAGCATTGCTAGTTTTGAAAGCAGAGTGATAAACATTAATCATTTTTTTTTTCACAAGAGAAAAAACGTTGTTTTGAATATATTATATGAAGTAAAACAGTCCATGAAGTCATTAAATTTTCACATCTGAAGATTGGAACCCAAATATCCATCCAGAAAAGTGGAAGTCCCACCCCAGACAGTGATAGAAAAATACCCCATGTCACATGCAGGGACTTGATATAAAACCCAGTAACGGTCCACATGGAGATTATCGACAATCTGAGAAAGCATCCAAATATGCCCGAGGCATCTATAAGAAAGTGAAATAGCGGTATGTAGAATAGTAAAGCAACAGATAGAGTACGTACCGACGTCCATTGTTCCAAATACAAATTAAAGTACCCAAAATCCTTGAACAGAGAAAAACGCTAATCATGTGAGGAGTGTGATATGTCCAAAATATAAAAAAACCATCAGACCATATCAATAAACCAACATCGCTAGTTTTGAAGGCAGAGTGATAACCTGTCAACACATAAAATAGTATCATAAAGCAGATACAGGAAATGTGCAGAGACATGTATTGTTGATATACACCTCACACAAAAAGCATCCATGATAGAGAAAAAATATGTATAAACCCAGGGTCGATTGTATGTTCTGGCTCGCTTGTTCCTGGAAATAAAAACCATCTGCAGAAACCCAGGCTCGCTTGTAAGATCAGGCTCGCTTGATTCCAAAATTGGTAACCATCTGTTGCATCCGAGATGTAAGGTTCAAGCTCGCTTGTTTCCATTAGTAGCCCGCTACAGCATCCACCCTGTTCATAGCAAAAAGGTTCATGTACTAGATATACAGAGAAAGAGTATAATACGTAGACCATATAAACATGGCTCTGTATTTCAAAAAACAGGTTTAAAATAGAAACAGGGAAACATTTTTTTTTCTAAGTAAATTTAATCTATTAACAGTGGGAATAAAATTACACCGAAGTCAAAATCATTGCCCAGACTCATGGCAAATTTGTCATCAAAAAATCAAAAAATTAAGAAGACTGCCCTCATACGGGGAAACCAGTCTTGAACGTTTAAGTTACAGAATTCAAAAATATTACAAAGGTCCAACATAGTAAAATAATCTAAAAGCATCCCAATTAAGTGGGTCGCGAAGCAAGAAAAACAAATTAACCAAACTACTCCTCCGGCTCCTCGACGATTCGGCACCATCCTTCGGAAGGTCCAGGATCGCTAGGTGCTACCTCCACATTCATGCCACGGCTCCCCTCCTGAAGGCCCGAATGATGGCCGGCTTTTTCCGAGCTCAGACCCGCCGGACGGGTGCATTATTCCTCTGTTTGGGCCTCCTCGTGGAAAACCACAGTGACTGAAGCTGTAATTCGTGGGCGGTTGAGAGAGAAATTAAAGGAAAATTGTGCAGTGCGCGTCGTGGGAGAAGGTGAACTAGCGGTGAGGAAACGAGGAGCAGGGGAATCCATACGGTGGCCAGATCCTACAACCCGGCCCCGCCCACTCCTATTATTTTGATAGTGACCTCTGTAATAATCACTGGACTGGCCGGAAGACAACTCGGTTGAGGGACTGGAGGGAGTGCGCAGGAGTTGACCTCTAGTGCTCCCCCTATGGCAACACATCCTTTGACGCATGCGAGGCATGGGTGCAGTCTCACTAGCAGTGGGCACAAGAGGAGACGGAGAAGTAGAATTCCAAGAAACAGAGAAAGATAGACAAGGACAAGACCTAGAGAAATGCAGATATGCAGCAAGGTCTATGTAGCAGTTCAGCTAGCCACTTCTCCTTCTCGTCACAGTGAGCAGGTAGTGTAACCCAGCAACCGGCTCGTCTGAAAAACCATAGCGAAATGCCATTTTATCGACCCGATTGCAATGCAATCGAAGGACGCCCGTCATAATTAATCTCTGATCATTAATGAGAGCCGAAGGCTGGATCATATTGGAGCATGCGGAATCGCTAACAGGAGTGGAGGTCCGATCTTGAACAGTGTTAAAACTTAATTAATGTGGATTTGATGTGAAAACCTTGGAACTTAATTGAACAGCGTTAAAACTTAATGCGATTGATATGAAATCGCCACATCCATGTCCCATCGCCTTAAACGCCATCGAATGCACCCGCAGCCGGGAGCAGGGCAAGTTTTGATTGACGACACGTGGCAAAAATTGATTGTAGCGGATCTTTGTTTGGGCTGCTCGCGCAGTGGAAATCCAAACCCGAAAAATATTAGGGCGAATTTGATAAGAAATTCGCATCACAACTCTCCCTCCATACGCCAGCCCAACTTCGGACCCGAAAAATATTAGGGCGGAATTCATTTGGTTTTCGCGTCACAAAATTGGCCGACGTCAGCAAGCTATTTTTGAACGCGAATTTGGTTTGTAAGAGAAGGTCAGGTTTGCATAATAAATAAAAGAGAGATAGTAAAATCTCTAGGGTTACTTCAACCATTCCACATACATATTCAAAGACTAGAATATATATCAATAGACTTTATTACAAGGTTACTGAAATATAAAGGTAAGTATTACATTTTTGTGGTCATTTATATAGACAAATTTTGTAGATTTTTTTTGTAGAGCTCAAAGTACATAAACAACAAGCCAAGTGGCAGAAGTGTCCGGGAAAGAAATTCATAGTCTTCATGGTTTTCCTAAAGTAATAGTAACAAGAAACTTTTGGAAATAGTTATTTAATATGAGTGGAGAAACACTAGCTGCCATGAGTTCTACATATCAAACACAATCAAATGGTCAAACAAAAATAGTTAACAAATGTTTTTAAGGTTATCTACAATGTTACTCTTTCGAAAAGAAATCTTAATGGATGAAGTGGGTTCCTCAAGGAAGAATGGTAATATGATACTATCATACTCCCTATCACACATCTACTAAAATTTCCCCATTTAAGGCCCTTTATGGATATCCAACTCCTAGTATCTCATACTTTTTGCAAGATAAGTCCAAAGTATAGGAAACCGAGTCACATATGGAAAATACTAAAGAAACTTTGAAAATTATTATGGAAAACCTTCAAATGACATGAAACATGATAAAAAAACAAGAGGAACAACATTGAAGTGAAAGATAATTTGAGGAGGGTAATTGGGTATTTTTTAGATTATAGCATTATAAGCAATCTTCATTCAAGAAAAAGAAGAATAAAGAATTAGCTCAAAAATGCAATGTGGAAAAAGTCGAAGTCGGGATTAAATCGGAAAGGGTCCAAAAGTTGAAATACTCGATAAAGTTGGGAGTTTTTTGAAAAAGTCGGCAAAACCAAAAAAATACAAAAATATTCATTTTTGGAAAAAATCCTGATTTTTTCAAAAAAAATTAAAAAATTATTAAAGAAACTACCTCACTCAAGATTTTTTCTAAAAAGTTGGCAAAAATTCGGGACTTCGAGGATAAAATCGCGACTTTTTCAGGGATGAAAAAGTTGGCAAAAAGTCAGCCAATAAAGTAGGCTCCGGGAAAAATTCGGGATTTTCTCAAAAAGTCGGGACTTTTTGCCGACTTTTTCCACACTGCAAAAATGTTATGGCCCTAAATAATTATTCATAGGATTGCACAAGTGGTATAGAATTTATATTTTCCTTCTTCTTGCATTCATAAGGTTTTTCATGTATCTTGCCTAAAAAAGGTTTTAGGAAAAAATATGCCAATGTAAATAGAACTTCCAAAATTAGATGAAGAATGAAAGTTGATTCTTGAACCACAAAAAGTTATAGATAAACATTTTGTATCTCTTTGACATATAACCATTATGAAGTACCTAGTCAAGTGGAAGAATATTCCTCTAGAAGAAGGTACATGGTAAAATGATCAATTCGTGATGAAATACCCATGGCTAAAGGGTTCGTTTGAAGTTTTGACAAGGTTTTGTTATATGTTTTATATAACGGACGGCGGAATAGTTTTATTGTTTGTTAAGGTACCACACAGTGATCAAATTTGAAGGGCAGGTCCAAATTTCAATTAGAACGGCATATATCTATGTCGCCCTTCCATAATGAAAAGCTTTAAAAAAAAAACTTTTCAATTGACCACAATAAATTATTTTTACATTTCATTTTCAGAAAGACAAAACCATCAATCTTTATATTAATAAAAGACTATTACATATACAACAATGAAGAAGGCTCCATCTTTCATTGCTTAAATATCTCATTGGAAATGTCAACATAAGTCTTGAAGACACTATTATAAGAGTTTGGATACATACCACCGGGATATAGGAGATTCTTATGTGTCAGATTGTGTAATGCAATTTTGACTTTGTCTCACAAAGAGAAACAGCATGGAGGTCTGGATTTTTCTTATAGAACGTTTTTATTATTATTTGAAAAGTTGTTTATAGATATGAATACAACAATGAAATTATGAGCATGGTGGACAATTAGTCAAGCTCATGATGCCAAACCATGATGATGTAAGTATGGAATTTAACATTTTTACATGTTAAAGACAAATAGTCAAAATCACTGACAACTTAGTATGCCATAATTAATAATCATTCCTTGTTCACTTTTGTTAATAGGTTTATGTCACACGATGATCTCTCTTCTCTGGCATTTACTTGTATTGAAGATTACTATTCTAGGAATAAGGAGTTATTTTCTCCAAAAATAACCCTAGCCAAACATTGACAATGCATCAAGGATATCTTTCTATGCTTCATAAGTACATATGTTCTACTTCTAAATCATGTCTTGGAAGTGGTTGTTTTGCTGGAAATTATTCATCAGTTGGTTTCATACCAAAGTCTTATTCACATTTTCAGCATCCAATACATGAAAAAGATAATGGTTTAAAACAGCATAAATATTTGAAATTTTGCAAGAATTGTCTGGCACACTTTGAATATGAATTTTGAAGTCAAGTGCATGATGCTGTATAGGATCAAGTGTCATTTTGAATACCAAATCTTTCACAAGAAACTTCTCAACATGATACCCTGCAGTAAGGATTAAATGACAATATTGCATCAACTATTTCCATAACAAAAGTGCACCTCGGCCAAAAGGCTAAACAACTACAAATGTTGTAGATCTAACAAGACCACACAATCAAATGTATTCCACAAGGCCAATACTGTATGAAAAATGAAAAGGAGTTTGCAACCAAAAATACCTTAGGCAACTAATTCAATTAGATACACCAAACCATCATCAAAAAGGAAAACCAGCCTACTCAAAAGGCAAGCGTTTACCTCCTTTGACAAAATTTTGAGTTCCGAAACAAGGGCCTTTATTGTCTTGTCAATGCCCCTAGTAATTTGAACGGGGTTTGCACCTGCTGCAACAACCTAAACAAAAGGGTTTCATTTCAAATTATTTTCCACAAATTTAAGATACAACCATTGTCAGTTTTGTATTTCCTAACAAGCTCATAAATTTTGACAAAAGAACCAAAATTTTTTAATACCTGATAGCAATTTTTTCACTCAAAAACTATCTTAGACTCAATAAGCCCAACCCAAAACTAAAAAACCAAACACCATAAGACCCTACAAAAATGAATACATGATCTTAATCTAGTACTATCAACAAAAAGTTACCTTTACACCCTCACTTATTAAACCCGGTGCTGTTGAATTTTAACTTCAACTGCTGTAGCAGAAGGACGGATGCGGCAGCAACATTTTTTTTTGGAAGTTGCTAGCAGGCCATCCAGAAATTTAATTTAGCATTTAAAATTCCTGCAAGTTTTTTTTGTAGACGGCCACAGCCATATTTCTGTACAGGATTGTATTTAAACACAACAACCAGCATTAACGCAATTCACCAAACAAAAATTAAACAAACAGAAATTTACCCGACAGTTTTGTAAATTCAAAAGGAGGACACGTGGATCATTAATAATGGATCGCATGAAATTGAAGGGAATCTGAAAACATGAAAACCGGACCCGAATTTTTTATAGGGCACATTGGATTGATAATTCGCGTTACAAATTCGGCAGACGTCAGCATCCCATTTTGGAACGCGAATTTGGTTTGAAATTCAATCTATTCAGACTTTTGAAGTCCAACGGAAAGGGTTCTTTAATGTTTTGATAGTTTAATATATACATATGTTTTAAACATATGTTATATATATATCATATGCAAAATGAAAGGTGGGCCATAGAATTTATTTTTAATTTTATTTTTTTTTAAAGAGGGTTTATTATAATATGTTTTATATGTTACGGCATATAAAAATAAAAAGGACAAAAAATATTGGTAGTTTTTTTTATAGACAGTACGTAAATTTTTTATTACACAGCAGTGTGTAAAAAGTGAAAGACCGAGTGTAACTTTTTAAGTGTGTATGCACAACAGTGCGAAAGTGAAAAACACATCAGAGTGTTTTAGAGACAGAGTATGTTTGTTTTGAATAGACAGTGAGTTGGTTTTATGCACTGCGTTTTGTAGCAGTCATAATTTTGTAATCCCTCTCAGTGAGGAAGTAGTGTAATAGTTTTTTTTTTGAGTTATTGAAGGGAATATAAGTTTGTTTTCAAAGTATTGAAACTCTGTCTCCTGTCAAAGAAATTTTTATTTTCTCTGTGTTAGAGGAAGGGAGATTTATTCTCCATTCATTGTTCTGGAATTTTTCAATATTCCAACATGTGCAAGAACAACAGATGTTGTGGTTCCATCCCCAGCTAAATCATTTGTCTTTGCCGCGGCTTGCCTTACCAACTTGGCCCCAATATTTTCAACTGGGTCCTCTAATTCAACCAATAAAAAGGCCAAAACCATAGCATTGAGATACATTTCATTACATTTTCAATAACAATAAAATTTGACTCAGCCATAACCCTTTCCTTTTATTGTTGTGAAAAGATTTATGCATTACTCTAATGTGGCTAGTCCATAGGCCAAGTAGACCACTGGGTAACAAATATGTTTCCTTTCACCTTTGAGTTTTCAAATTATGCCTACCAAATCTAAGACATTTAAGAGGGGGAACTAATACAATGTTAAAAAGAAAGCCAGAGCACACATCTACAAATTACCTCCTTAGCTACTGTCACACCATCATTAACTATTTTCAGAGAACCATGCTTCCTCTCCAAGACAACATTTTTACCTTCGCCCCAAGGGTGACTCCAACAAGATCAGCACGTTTGTTCACACCGCCTGCAAGACAAATTGATAATATATTTGCTTTAAGATAATAGAAAGAAATCATGACTATATTAAGGCCAGCACAAAACAATCTTTAACTAGTGTCTCTCGCGGCCTTCAGGTTGCCATGCTAGAGGTTGCATATTTTTAATTTAAATTATTGACCTCTCGTGCCCATATATGAATGCATCCAATGGGATATCTACATCAAATGCTCCTTTATATCCCCAAAAAAAAATTCCCTACTACAAGAGCACCAGTATTGATGGATCACCCCACACCATCCCACCCACTAGAAACGGTGAAAAAGGAAACCCGAAAAAAATTTTGAAATATCTCAAGATGACTATATGGGTGGTTCTTATGAATCAACCAACCATTGAGAACATGCTCATCAATCCAAACCATGAGTATTATGTGACGATATTCAAGCAGGCACTGAATCGGATTTCTGAAGCTATGTTAGAGAAACCCTAAACTCTCACTGAAAATAGGTGAAATGTGGCACCACTCAGAGATTGGCATGTGCCAATTGGTACAAGTGGTAGACAATTGGCATGCTCAAACAACGAGGTGATGCAGGAATGACATGAGGGAGAAAATATCAGAAAAGCCCCAAATCTGGAGAACTAAAGCTCATCACCAACCTGAGATTGACAACTTTACATGATGTAACCTATGATATCGTAAATGGAGAAATCATAGTAACAATAAAGTAACCTATGTAACAATAAAGTCGGATTCATCCTGGGAGTGGTAATGGGAGAAATCATAGTGAACAACGGGAAACATGCAGAGTTGCTTACAATCAAATAGATGAAAAAACACATACAAAAAACCTAGATAATAATCATGAACAAGCTTAATATTGAATTATGAGCTGTAAAGGAACTTACAAAATGTGACATTACGAACCTGGTCAAGCGCACAAGCAAAAATATCCTGGACATGACCCTGGTTGACAAGTTGTATTGCTCATGATGCGAGAGGATTTGTACCTGCACTGCCAAGTCAATCAAAATCCATCATTATCTATACAATAAATACAAGTAATTGATGTAGTATTTTTTACTCTAAGATGCATTCTTATGATAATGTTAGAACATATGTTGAAAATGTCAAAACATGCCTGAATAAGCTCCTCTTCGTTTCAAGAACAATTTATTGGAGTCGCATGAACTTGGAACAAGCCTCCCACGATCTGAAAGAGTGGCAACTAAGTCAACAGTGACTTTTTTGTTGCTACGCTGGATCAAGGGAGGTTTGCTCCAAGATTAAATCGCTCCAATAAATTATTCTCTACTAAACAGGGCCAACCACGTGAAGGTGGAAGCTCTTATGGCCCTTCCCCCCCCCCCCTCACATCACTCTCAATTCCCCAATACCCAATCTATATTTCATTTTCTACTTTCATGAGCATAAAAAAAAATATTCAATAACTAATAAAAAAACAATTCAACAAAAAGTACGCAAAGAAACATTGCAATTAATGCTTGACATAAAAATAGTATGATAAATGAGTTTTTTATATAACGCAAAAAACGTTCCAAGTATGGTAACGTTTGTCTTATAATAATACAATATTTTACATTGTCAAATTTTCTTTTTCTTCTTCCTATTTTTAAAGCTCTTAATTACATCATCAATATCATCATGCTCTGCTCCTGTTTCGTGCCTTTCGACCCGCACTGCTGACCTAGTTGCGTAGTCACGATGTCTGGTCTCATCCAGTGACGGGGCATCGCCTACAAAAACAGATAATATTAAATTTTAATTGTCAGTTTTTAAATATCATTGAACTAGTTCGGTAATATTAATAAAAAAAAATTGTAATGAGATTATTTACCTGGTGCACCAGTTGTCGGCGCTGACCTAGTTGCGTAGTCATGATGTCTGGTCTCATCCAGTGACGGGGCATCGCCTACAAAAACAGATAATATTAAATTTTAATTGTCAGTTTTTAAATATCATTGAACTAGTTCGGTAATATTAATAAAAAAATTGCAATGAGATTATTTACCTGGTGCACCAATTGTCGCCGTTGACCTAGTTGCGTAGTCACGATGTCTGGTCTCATCCAGTGACGGGGCATCGCCGAAAAAAACAGATAATATTAAATTTTAATTGTCATTTTTTAAATATCATTGAACTAGTTCGGTAATATTAATAAAAAAAATTGCAATGAGATTGTTTACTTGGTGCACCAGTTTTCGTCGTTGGGACTGTTGCCCTGTCTTCCTCTCTGGTGGGAAGATCCTCAAGGGAAACATTCTCTGTCATTTAAACAAAAATCGTTATAAGGACAACCATCAAGGTATAATTAGAAAAAATTATAAGTGGAAATTAATTACTGTCACGGCCCTCATTGATAGTAGCATTGTCAGCCTGGTCCCCACTACAATGATCAGGTTTCACGTGAGGATCATCTACATCTGGCTCTAAAACTTGGTTATTTGCCTCGTCGGTAGTGTTGCTCCCCTGATTTAAACAAAGTTTTTAGACATTAAATTTATGGACGAAAACAAACATATTGAAAGGTTAATGTTTTACCTTATCAGGCATTCTAGATCTTGGGACCTGCCCCAAGCTTCTGCGACGTTCAACTACGGCTTGATAGCCGAAATGGAAAGCGATATTTTTATCTTCCTCTGTAGTTTTTGTTCCGAAGTCATCACCCTACATTACATATGATTGTTTATTTTTAATCATATTTGATAGGATTACAAAAACGTTGGAAGGCGATACAATTAATTATAAGATGTTTAGCTACTTAATTACAATTCTTGCGGCCAATTTCAAGTAGCCGCCCTGGCCTAGCTTGTGATGGCCCTTTTTTCAATCCTAGCTTTGGTTGCCTTTGAGGTGTCAGGAAACCTAGCATCAAAAGATTGAAGTCAGATATGACGTAGCACACTTTTATTTTAGACATAGAGAAAATTAAAGCTATTGAATTAAAGTTGTAATTTACCTTGCGGGACCAGTTGGCATTTTTCCTTCTTTCTTTTCCCTTTTCTCTTTTCCGTCATGGATGAGTGCTCTCCACTCACTCTCTGGAACTGTGAGAGGACCCTCATATCTAGGGTTAAATTTCAATTACGTCCTATAGGTTTCCCTGGTATATTTCAAATATTTGCCGGCTACCCAAGCCACCGCTGTTCTGTCAAATGTGCCGACCCCAAAAAGGGCTTCTAGATAATCTAGAAGTTATTTTTTCAGGTTGGAATTCTGGGAATTCCACCCTGTGTGTATGTTTGGGCCAAAAATTACCAACGCATGGCTCTCCAGAAACCTGTAGAACTCATTGTTTCCTACACAGAAAAAAGAAAGAAAGAAGAAGATATTATCACTAATTTAAAAATAAAAATCATGATAATATGTTTTAAATAAAGTACATGAAATAGTTAAAATATTAAAATTTACCTAGGATTTGTACATGCTTTATAGGTACACCTTCATCGTTCACCAACAACGTGCCATTAATGGTCCCTGTGGAGCTGACACGTGTAGCTCCAGGAAACGCAATAATGTAGTTGACCATATCAGCCTCATCATTGCCAACACATTCAGCGGTTGGTTGGGTGTCTTCTTGGGCGGGGTGTGTTTCTTGGCTGGCACCTAAAGGAGTAGAAGGTGTATGAGAGGGTTGTTGGGCAATATCTTGCCCTTGTATCCCACTACCACCAACACCGGGTTCAGCAAGTGCCAGAAAACGCTGCATACAAAAGAATTTTTTGTTAGTTTAGTCAATGTAAAAAATAAAAATCAAACTATCACAATTCATCTCATGCAGAACAAAAAAAAATATCCTTTTGACTTTTTATTATTACCTGATATGTATCTAGCTGGCTCATAATTTTTTTTATCCTCTCTTCTGTTTCAGGTGTTTGAGGCACGTCTATCAAAGTATTAAATTTCAACCTTGCATCTCGTGCCTTTTTCGCAACAAGAACACTGCAAATAAGGATGAAGAAAGCTCTTCCTCAAAGAGGGAATCATCAGGCGTACCATGGCTAGGTGTCTGCATATTTGAACAAAATTAATATTATTTCAATTATGTAAATAACTAAAGTACCTGAAGATAGAGCAATGCTGGCACTTTACATGTTCTTCCACTGGCCTCTTTCTGCGATCATCCCATCTTGGGGTTGTTCCTGCACTGCTCTGATCAGTCTGCCACATTGCAATAAAATTATAAATGTAAAAACTTGAAAACAATATCTAACTTGAAAACACAAAATGAAAACTAAAATAATTTCTAATAAGACACCAGAAGACAGAGTTAGAGTTTCAAATATGCCTTGCATTGAATTCAATCCTGGAAACATGTCATTGCACATTAAGGCACCCAAACAAGAGACGAGTTGACAATGAAGACCTTATTGAATATATTTTTTGAGCAACTTCTAGTAAACTTGTTGTGAAGACCTTAAGGACATTTTTGAAGCAACATTGTTGAAGTTGATGGTATAGCATTGTTGGAGACGATCTTGAAGGGCCTTGAAGTGAAGCTTTTGGAGCAACTATTGAAAAATCCTTAGAGCATTTAAGTAAGGCACTTTCTATCTTCCATCACCTTTTTCCTTTCAATATCCTTTAAACTATTTTGTTGATATTTAATATTTGAAATCACGTTATAATTCCTTGATTATATGTTTTTGGGGACTTTCCCTTTGAAATTACCCAAAAATACCCTGGCAATTTTATCTTTAGGATGCATGTCTGACCCTATTGTTCAATTTTTTGATTGATAGTAGTAAACATAGAGAGTTAGGGGGCTCTTGACTTGGTTTGGTTGGGCCATTAGATCCCTAACATCTACTAGGGAGAACCCCCCTTGAGTTGGAGGAGAGCTAGCCCGAAGTGAAAAGAGGTTGGTGAGGAGACAATGGGGCTATTGAATTACACATGGTATCACACTTTAGCTTTAGGACTTTATCTTGAGAAGTGCGAGATTTTGCTATATCAATTCTCAAATTGTTTACAACACTATTGTTAAGAACTAATAAGAAGTGATGTTGAGGGTTTTTTGGGTATAAGAAACAATACCATTTAAAAACTAGGGTTCTCAGTCCTTGGCATTCCTTCACCTAGGCCTAGGGGCACACTAGAATAATTTCACACTAAACCATGCAAACTTAAAAGTAACTTAACAGATCCATAAATTAATAATAATCATAATTCCTAATTTTCTATTGTACGATATGATGCAAATTATTCAAACATGAAGCAATGAAGACATGCAATGTTTGAATTTCAAGATTGATGAACCAATACAAGAAGTTAGAAACTACAACTTTGATTCAATACTTTGTGTCCTAACTCCAGGAAGGAATCTAGTTTGCAGTATAGAACATGCATCGTGTATTATCAATTCTTAATTGACAACAACTAAAGGTCATATACCTCATCAATTCCTTCCCATTTTGTGTTTTTATGTTATATTCCTTATAAAAGTGTCAAATTTCTCTCAAAGTAAGCAACCACTGAATAAAATAAAAAATAGTTGAGATATGATTGAGAAATGGTCATTTATTTCTTGAAAGGATCTTCAAAATTTCTTTGGTTGTTTTTCATCTCAAGAAACAAGAAATGACCTAAGAAACTATCATGATGTAATATAAGAAACAACACGGTGCAATGGCCATTTTCAAAGCCAAATGATGTCCATTGAGGACATGGCCTTTATTTGGTTCTTGTTTCATAGGAGTTTCAGGTAGAAATGGAACTTTGTTGTACCATTTCCAGTAGTAAAAAGGGAAAACCTTCTTTTTCCATGGGAAATAATTTACCTTTCTTTTTTCAAGATAATCTAAATCACAAAAAATATGAACTATACTGCACACATTCTTGGATAATGTGAAAGTGGAAAAGGAATACCCTACACAAGTGATGCACACATGTTCATTTGAACACTAATAGATTTTTTTAGTTGAAATGCAATGCTTGTTTTCATTTAAATGTAGGGTTTTTAAAGCAGGGAGAAATAATGGCTACCAAATTAATAAGCGTTTATTTGGGAAAAATTTAAATCATGTATTGGGTGATGAAGATAATAGAGGGTATTGAATCTTGATTCTTGACATCTAGGGAGAACCCTACAGCCTAACACAATCCAATGGAATTGACCAAAAAAACCCAAATAGAGTCAACCCTACTATAGGAGGAAGGGCCTATAGTAAGAACTTACCATTTTGCAAGAGCTGAAGGCAAATGCTATTCTACAAGAGCTGAGGGCGAATGTTGTTCTGCAAGAGCTAAGGGCGAATGCAGGGCGAATGCTGTTCTGCAAGAGCTGAGGGCGAATGCAGGGCGAATTCTGTTCTACAAGAGCTCAGGGCGAATGCTGAGGGTGAATGTTGTTCTACAAGAGCTCAGGGCGAATGCTGAGGGCGAATATTGTTCTGCAAGAGCTGAGGGCGAATGCTTTTCTGCAAGAGTGGAGGGCGAATGCGCGCGTGATATCAGACGTTAATGTAGCACACATGTACATTTGAACACTAATAGATTTTTGTAGTTGAAATTCAATGCTTGTTTTCATTTAAATGTAGGGTTTTTAAAGCAGGGAGAAATAATGGCTGCCAAATTAATAAGCGTTTCTTTGGGAAAAATTTAAATCTTGTATTGGGTGATGAAGATAATAGAGGGTATTGAATATTGATTCTTGACATCTAGAGAGAACCCTACAGCCTAACACAATCCAATGGAATTGACAAAAAAAACCCAAATAGAGTCAACCCTACTATAGGAGGAAGGGCCTGTAGTAAGAACTTACCATTTTGCAAGATCTGAGGGCGAATGTTGTTCTACAAGAGCTGAGGGCGAACGCTGAGGGCGAATGTTGAGGGGAAATGTTGTTCTGCAAGAGCTAAGGGCGAATGCTGAGGGTGAATGTTGTTCTGCAAGAGCAGAGGGTGAATGCGCGCGTGATATCAGACGTTAATGTAGCTATTGTGACGGATACGAAACAATAAAATCATTTTTATGTAGCACGCATATAAGTTTCGTATTTTTATGTAGCGCGCATATAAGTATCATTATACCGACGGCAGACAAAGAATCGCTATTGCGATGGATACCTCCAAACGTCGCAATTGCGACACTTAGACATTGTGTCGCACTTGCGACGTTTGGAGGCAGCCATTGCAATAGCGACACTTTGGGCCATAGTGTCGCAATTGCGACGTCTTCCTCCAAACGTCGCAATTGCAAAACCTTTTCTAAGTGTCGGTATTGCGACACTTTTCTATAAACGTCGGTATAGCGACGATTTCGGGCGGGATGCAAAAAATTTGGGGAAATTTCCGACATTTGGTCAAAAGCGTCGGAACCAAGTGTCAGAATTTCCGCCAAATGTAGTAGTGTGGTAATAAAATACCATGGCCATTTAGAGTCTTAGTTTGATTTTCTCATTCATTGTACATACCACTATTTGATGAAAATATATAAAGAGAAAAATAAAAAAACAGAAAGAAAAATTGAAAAGAGGGCAGATTTGAAAAGAGTTAAAGCCCCATGCCCAAAAAATAGAATTTTTGAAAGTGTGTAAGCCCAAATACCACTACTAGTGCATAAAGAAGTCTTGTTTCAGTGATCTAGCCAAATCATGGCTGAAACATGTTTTAAATTTATTGTTGATAAGTTAGTGAAAGATAGATTGGTCAAATTATTCAATCTTGACTTATCAAAAAGATAGATTAGGGAGAAAGATACTGGTTCCACATGCTTAAAACAGAACCAAAGAGAAAAATAGGAATGAGTAGCAAACAATGTATCCTAGCCCTAATTTTTCTATTCTTATTTTGTACAAAAATAACATTTGTGTGCAGCTTGTTTTTATGCCACAAACCCATGGTAAGTCAGACTGTCTAAACCTGATTCAACCATGCTTTCAATTTCATATTTTTAAGCTTAGTAAATAAATCCTGTCAAGCATTTTAACCTTGAAAATTGAATAAGTATAGGTAGAGAATCAAAGGAGTTCATTAGCCTATCTGAGCTCCAGGAAGACATAAGGTAGAAGTAGATAGTTTATTTTGCTTTCAAAAAAAAATGTCAAGGTTGCTAGTATAAATGCACCTAAAGAAGAGAAAATGATAGGAAATTAGGTTGGGTAGGTAGAGATGACGTTGAGCTGACCATGTCTTTCATATCTTTGAGATCATAGCCTCAAGCAAGCATCAACAAGTAAAGAGATGAAAAAACCTACCTAATGGATGAGGCACTGGTCTCCATAAAGCCAGAGATCTGAAGTTCTGGACACCTCTTGAAAAGGAGCTTCCCTCCCAAAATGGAGCCATTGTTAGTCATTAGTAATTTTTGCCTTGTTGATGACTAAATACTTTTCCCAAGATTTCTAGAAACAAAGTTACTCAACATTGTGAGTTCTAGAAATCTCATTGCGTACATTATCCTTAGGATAAAATTTTCACTATCTTATCATCCTGTCTAGTCATGCCTAGCCTATCATCCCTAGAAAACCAATTAGGGGCTCATGCCATTCATTGTTCACCGTTTCTTGTCACCTTTAGCCCAAATCCTTTGTTTTTTTTTGCCTAAAAACCCCCCACTGCTACCTAAGCTCACCAATCAAACAGCTCTGTTGTGTCTCCCAAAACACTGATGGTCTCAAAATATCTCTGTGGACTCTTTAGATAAATCAAGTACATTGGATTTTGGATTTTCAAAACATTAGTTTATCATAAATTTGATCTCACACTTGATAAATCCCAAGTTCTAAGTTTCAATCCAAAAGCCAAGTCCCAGAAAGCCTCCACTAGGTCACCTAAGGTTTCATGAGTTGTAGGGTGGATTTGGTATCCTACAAATCTCTATTTTATATCTGCAAGGAGACTGCTTTCAAAGAAGAAATGGACAAGTCATTTTGTTCTAAATTCATCAAAGAGATCATTCAAGAAAGGTTTTGGCCTAAAGCATGAATCTTTCAAGGGGACAACTGCACCTTGCTTACATTTCTGCAAGAGAATCAAATGGCCACCAACCTAGCAAAGGGTATGGGCAGAAACATCACAAGAAGACCATCAACAGCAAAGGGAAGGCAGTCAGCATATGTTATAAGAGAAATCAGGGTTTGTGACTCATTTGGCCAAACAAGTAAATTAGTACAAGGGTTACAAGGACAGAGGTCACCTAACTCCATCAATGCACAATTAGAGATTCTTAGAAATAATAAATGAGTTTTGATAAGTTTTTGATAACTTAGAAGATAACGCTATTTACCTTTTTCTAAGCAGCCCTAAAACCTAGGAATTTAGGAAAATTGAAAAAATGGTCAAAAGATGATGATGGAGCCTCCTTCATAACAGTAGATGGCTTCAAAGGGTTTCAAGCTGCCTTGTAAGGTTTGACAAAGAGGCATTGATTCCACTTCACCAAAGGTACAAAAGGGCAAAGAGTATTGGTACAAAAGTATGAAGTTTCAAAAGGTAAAATCAGAAAACCTAAGGCATCAAAAGAGGCAAACACCAACACCAATACTCCACTACACCAAAAGACGAAATATGATGAAGAGTATCAACAAAAAGGGGCCATGAATATCAGTGTCAAGGACAGAAGATTCAAAGTTACAACCAAAGGTCTTAATGGAGGATCAAAGAAGATGAACGTGAGGGAAGAAATTGCCAAAGAAGGCAACTATGACAAGCATAAGTTCATGGTTGATAGAATGAGTTGTCCAACTCCAAAAGAGATAGTCATATAAGGCAGAACCTGTGTAGGCACATGCAAGAATAGAAGTGGCCAACAAAAGCACAAAAATGGTTTAGAAAACTCACCGCCCTCACTGGACATACATCATTTGCAAAGTGATCAACAAAATAATCATGTAGCTGGTTTAACGAGCAGTAAGACCTCCAAAATAGTTTCTTTATCAAGGTGTATTCTGCAAGAGATAGGTTGGTCATAAAATGAAATTTCTACAGCACTGTCAAAATAGCTACCTACAGGAAAATTGGTGAGGATAAACAGATCAAATGTTTTTCGCAATGATTGCCCACATAAAGACTAAAGATCCATTGATGCTTGATATTAAGATTTTTATACTAGGAGACTATTCACTATTTTAGAGAGAAAACCCAACAAAATGTCAGTAAAGGGAAATATGTCAAATGATCACAAAAACCTGTTGTTTGCAAAGTGACAAACATCATAAAGAGGTTTCATTTTCCAAAATGGTTTGGAGGCACATGTTTAAACTTATTTGAAGGGTTGGTAAGCACCAGAGAGACATTAAAAGGCTTCCATACCCCTGCAAAAAATAAGCAAACCATCAGAGAATTTTTAAGGATTTGTGTGCAAATTTGAAAAAATATTCAGGCGCTATGCACCTGGCCCTCGGCGCTATGCACTGACAGGGTGGCCGCGGTGTTATTTAACACTGCACTACGCACCATGGCAGGCACTGCGCACAAGCCCATAAGAGCCCGACTACCCATTTTTTCACCCGGCACTGCGCTCTAACAGGCCCGACAGGCCCATCTCCGACCTGATTTGCCCACTGCATGCCTCAGGTGTTGCGCACAGAACTGCCAGCCTGACCCGACCTGACTTGAACATGCAGTCGGGCAGGCGCTACGCACAGATAGCCCTTGGTCCAAATTGTTCAAGAAGGTCCAAAATTCAAGTTTTTTGCCTCCAAATCTCTTGCCATTAGTCAAGCAAGGTTGGTGGATCTTTTCCTTACCTTCCAAGCAGAGTTTTTCATCAACATAGATGGAATTTAAAGCCTAATGTGACCAAACCCCAGTCTCCATGAAAATCAAATATTGACCTCCTAAGGCAAGGTTTGCAAAATTAGGAATTTTGATAGGTGTAAGGGCACTCAGTGCTAGCAAACACACTTCTAAATCTTGAAGCACTACTTGATTGCTTCATCTTGCCGTCATTTGCTGAAATTTTTCCTACACCTCATTCACTTGCCTCCACTTCTCCATCACTTCATCCTATGTATCCTACACAAGAAAGCCTATTGTTGGAGTAGGGTCTCCCACATCGAGGAAAACTAGTCCATTTTGGTATTATTTTGATTATATTTAGTCTAGCGTAGGGGTCAAAGGGCGGGTCAAAGCCCCAAGTTATTGTAGAGCGGATAATTAGGCAAAACCAGGGGTCCGCAAACCACGGTTTGTCGACCATGGTAAAGTCTAGGCTAATTGGGTATAAATAGAAGTCTTTTTGAGTCGATAGCTAGAGAATTTTGTTGATATGAGCTAAGTGCTAAGTAAGTATTGTGGATCTGGGTTGGGGTTTTGGGGGAGGTCTCCTGCTGGCTGTGTGCACGGAGCTCCTGTGTCCAGCTATGTGCGGACCCTGCAAGCTATGTGTGCAAGTGGGAATTGGGTTTATGTAAGAGTTGCAGATGATATATGAGAAATATTGTTGGTATTTGAATCTGGATCTATTGATGCATCTGTTTATGTGATAGTTGAATGTTATAATTACTGCTAATAGTGAACTTGCCGATTATACTGATATATCTAGCTTTCTGGGTTATCGCACATGGATGCGGACCTTTGTTATGAATCTGTAATACTATATTTCTCGCAACTTAACTCTACTCTTTAGGTCTACTAGATTGGCTATCTGTTTTGTCTGCGAAAGAACCTAGTTTACTAGATATATGTTATTTTGCAGTTGTTGCATATCTATTTAAGCTGTGAACTATATCTACATTCGTAGATCGGTGCGAAGATCGTGGCTTGGCTTACCTGCTCTCTTTCTGGATGTGGAAACCTGGTTCTAGCACCCTCCCATACTGCTTCGGGTGAGACTTTGACCTGCGCAAGCAGGTCGCTGCCAAAAGGGCCAGTAGTATAGGGGTTTTGTTGGTGAACCTTAACGTTTGAACCTAGGTCTAGACCCCGAAGGCCAAAAAATGGTTCCGTTGCCAGGACCAGGAGCATTTTGAAAGAGCAGTCAGGTAACGCCGAAGCACCGGAAGGAAGGATACGAAGTTAATATGGATGTGAGTCTGAAGTTACCCACCTTTAAGGGTGCAGGTGATGAAGATCTGGAGAAATTTTGGTTTGTTGTTGAATCTGTATGGATAGCTCAAAATATCATGAGTGATTCAATGAAGCAAGCCTAGCTATCACTGGCTTTTGAAGGAAGAGCTCTAGATTGGTATATGGTGTACATTGGGCAACACGTAAATGCAACTATTGATGAAATCAAGAAAGCCCTAAAACAGCAGTTCAAGAATCTTAAGTCCTATTCGTAGATCGTTAATGAGCTGAAAGATATCAAACAAGGAATGAACGAATCTGTGTGGGAAGTATATCAACGATTAAAGAAGGCGATCCGAGAAGGTGGATTCAATTATGATGATAAACAACATACATAATGGTTTATTGCTGCACTCTTGCCTCATCTGCGGACGCCAATGGGTCACCAAACTATTGATACGCAGGAGAGAGCGTTAGAAATAGCCATGAAGCTGGAAGCCGTGCCTAGAGATGAGACTCAGCTGTGCGTACAACAGATACAAGGGCAGTTAGAGGCTATGCAAATTGAGATCCAGAACCTGCGCAAGGAACCAAGGCTTAGCCCGCTACAAACACCAGACCCCAGGAGGCGTAGGGAACCGTTGCTATGGTGCAATGATTTTGAGATTGAAGGATCGCATGATACTAATCACTGTCCCCACCTAGCAGCGTAGGTTACGGAAGTAAAGCAGCAATGGTGTGGATTTTGTAGATCTTTGGGCCACGATGAGAAAAAATGTTGAACCTATGACTTGATGAAGGACCAAGGGAAGATATACCAAGTAATATCAGAGTCCACTTCACCTCGATCATCCTTCAATAGCTGAAGTTCCCCTGAACAAAGTGGAAAGAGGGAACAAAAGAGAAGCACGAGCGAAGAATGGGGGTGGCTGATCTGTTATAACTGCGGGGAAGCAGGACATTTTGCCAGAGACTGTGTGCAGCCAATCTGGCCAACCTGTAAATATTGCAGAAGGTGAGACCATGTGGTTGAAGAATGTCCGATCCTGATAACCCGTATAAAATAGAAGCAACAGAAGCCTATACATAATATTCAGAGGGTTGGGACTGAACCTCTACCAGGAGGGGCCCATATTAATGTTATAACATGTAGCGGCATAGCCACAGGTGGGAATGCGGAGAAGCTCGAAGCTAAGTCACTTATTTGAAGGGCTCCATTCAAGTAGGATGAGTTAGATCTGGTTAAATAAAAGGAAGCTTTTGTTAAAGCCCGACAAGAGATTGCCAATATAAAGATGCATGTATGTCCCATAGAAACAGAAGACTTAGGAGTATTCTTGCAAGCATGCATGAAGCTCCTTTGCATTCCACAGGCAGTAGTTACCCTCCAGGCTCTGATTGATAATTGTACGAGTAATATCTCTTCAATAGTAAAGCTAAAAGACATCCACAAATTATATAAACAGGCGAACCGCACTAGACGAGAGATGCGGTTGACCACACAGATTGGCGACTATGAGATGAACCAAGTCATCCTCGATTTAGGATCGGATGTGAATGTCCTTCCAAGACAAACATGGGTACAGATGGGAAAACCTCAGCTTGAATGGTCGGATATCCAGCTGCGTATGGCCAATCAACAGAAGGTAGTCCCCTTGGGAAGGCTATCACAGGTAGTCGTTGATATTGCAGGAATAAGGGTGCGAGCAAATTTTGAGGTTATCTAGATTGAGGAGGATGCCGACCCCTACCTAGCCCTTCTAGGACTAGGTTGGGCCATCAACATGGGGGGTGTCATTAACTTAAAGAAGCGCAGCATCATATTTGAAGTTAATGGGACACGAGTAGTGATCCCATTAGATCCAGCAGAGGGGGAGAGATATACCGATTCGATACGAGAAAAATAAGAATTAGATTGCATCTATAAAATGACTGCCCTGGATCAAGAATGGGTCAATCCTAACGACGAAGGTATGTTGTGTTGGGAAAAAGAGAGCGAATGCTTCTCTGACGCTGATGATGAACTAGACAATTGGCAGATTAGGTGACACGACATCTCTACGCTACACTGCATCTCCATTGAGGTAAGGGAGCTACCCTTCTTTGATGGTTCAAAAGGAATTGAGAAGTTTTTTCGGAAATTCGAGGAAGAGGTCCCAAAAGACAGACGACTGTGGGACTTTAATGTGGCCCTTTGCACAACCCCAGCAAGATGGTGGGAAACCCACAAGGCAGCGCTTCCAAAATGGGATAGATGTCGGGAAGTGATGATCCTAAGGTTTCAAGCTCCGTCTTAGTTAAAAATTGAGAAGTTCTTGGGCCCTGGAAACCCCCGTGCACATTTACAAGAATGGATGGATAATTGGCAGGATCAGACACTGAAAGAATGGGTTCATTCGTTTGTCCATACGCTAGGTCCCATTCCAATAGCTTGGTACTTGGATGCAGAGCTGCACCAATAGACCTCTCTCTGGAAAGACTTGCAGGACGACTTTATCAGGGCCTTCGGGCCGGCAACAGGATTTGAAGCATTGGACGAAGCCCTGCAGGATTTGGATACATATATCTTCGACAACTCAAACTCTTCCTTGACAATCAGTGAACCAACTTGGGATATGCAGATGCAAGATATTTTCAATTGTTGCAATATCACAATAGAAGAAGAAGAAGATGATCCGCACAATGTCTCTATCCCGGAGTCTACGGGTGACCGCGCAGTTGCTAGACCTTTGTTACAGATGATAGATGTAACTAAACCACTAAAACTGCGGGAAATTAACATTGGAACGGCAGCTTAGCCCAAGCTAGCAAAGGTTGGAGACTATTGGGACAATGATACCATCAGCAAGGTGGTGGAGTTATTGACAGAATACCAGGACCTATTCCCCACTAAATTCTCCGAACTCAAGGCAATCATTGGCGACCTGGGAGTTATGCATATTACACTCAAACCCAATGCCCGGCCTATCAAGCAATGGGCTTATCGATTAAACCCGAAGTACAAATAGAAGGTAAAGGAGGAATTGGAAAAAATGCTCTCGGCTGGCATAATCGAACCCATAAAACAATCAGATTGGATCAGTCTGATGGTTGTTCAAGAAAAGAAGAAAAAGGGGAAAATTCGGATCTGTGTTGACCTGTGCAAGTTGAATGATGCCTGCATACATGATCCTTTTCTGACACCTTTTTTTTATGAGATACTCGATAGCGTAGGAGGTCAAGAGGTATATTCATTCACTGATGGGTTCTCGGGGTACCATCAGATCTATATTACTCTAGAAGATCGTAGTAAAAAACATTGTTACCGATGAAATAGGTAACCTGACCTCAAAACGAGAACTCTAGCCCAAAAAGTCTCAAAAAACATGAAAAAACACCCCAAAAACAAAAAGTGTCTTCCAGAACGCACTTGGTTTTTTTTTAAGGTCAAATTTCAACATTTTATAAAATTATGCTAAAAAAAAAATTGTTTGTTGAAAAAAGGATTGAAAAAACACCCTCAAAACAAAACCAGTTGATGCTGGAATAACAAAAAAAAAATTTGTGTCATAATTTTGACACTTGTAACAATGGAATTAAAGACAACATATTAGGACATTTTTTAAAATCGTAAATTTCTAACATTTTGATAGATGATGTTAAAGATAAACAAATACATGTCTGAAGGGCTTATCATTTCGAACAATTTTCATCCATGTTGTTAAACATAAAATATCTCGACTTTAAACAACCCCAAAATTGTAATTATTGTCAACCATAACCTTAAAGATAAAATTTGGTAGCGCATAAAAACCTTAATGACAAGTTGTAAATCTAAAGTTTTTCAATCTTAAGTGTTCAACATACTTGAACAATGAAATTATGGAGAAAATATAAGACTTAACAATTTTAAAAAATGAACAAGTAAATGAAAAAATTATCATTGAACAGAAACAAGTAAGAGTAATTTTAATTTTAAAGGATAAAAACTTATCTTTTTTCAAATCCTAGCATAAGACAAATTTAAATATAATTTCAACCAAAACCTAAAAATCAAGCATCAAAACAAAGTCAATGACGCATATAATTATTAAAACTTTTAAAAGTATCTTATACCAAATGGTAACAATACATAATATCATGGTAATATCACTGCATAATCTAAAAATTCAACATTAGTTTCTATTTTCTATTTTACTTAAAATTAAAATATCAACATTGGTACATTGAATACAACATAAATTATTTTTGTAATTCATTGTTGCATTGTCGATATTCTAAAGAGATGAATTCTTCATAATTAAAACATATAATCCAACAAACATAGAAATGTCTCATAACTTCATGAAAAATGAGATGGAAGTCAAAAATTTTATTTCAAGTTACCATGCAAACATCAATTACATAAAAGTGTCTTAGATAGTTATTCAAAATCAGCCATAGGTTCTCGCACACCATCATAATCTACATCTTCAGATGAATGGCTCGATGCAGATGAAGATGATCCATATTCTTCTCTTTCATCAACTAGTGCTCCATCTGAGTCAACATGCATGCCCACCATTTCAAAGTTCAAAAGTCTTGTAGATCTACGTCTACATTCTGCAGAGTCCCATCTCAATAGTAATTGTTCTGGTAGCAATTTCTTCAAAATATTTATGGTCTGCAACCGAAGAGTTCCTCTCTTTGTAAAATTGAAGTCATACACAAGTATGTCAACATCCTCCAATTTTAAGACATCTGTGCGGCGACGATTTATATTTGTGCCCTTTCTTTTTCTCTTTCGGCCAATTCTTTTTTCCACTACCCTCTCTGGATTGTACACACCATTGAAAGGGTGGGTACTTGTGGCATACCAATGTACATCAACAGCTGTAATCTCTTCATTTTCATTAATTACCTTTATAACCTTGGAAATTTAGAATGGATAGACAAGTGGATCTTCATCTTCTAACACTGCTATCATGCAACCCTCCTTAAGATCCTGCACAGAACCACTGTAAAGGTCTTCCATGGCTTCACATTTTGCACATGATCTTCTAGAACCAATATAGATTTCTCTTTCCTCTACCTGTGGGGAATTAATAATAGCTTGAGGCTGTTTTTGTTCAACATTGTGTGTTTCCTGATGTTCATGTTCATTTGGCATATTTTGTGGCAAAAAAAAATGAGTCTTCAAAAGTGTATCCCCATTTATTGATCTTGAAATCATATCACTTTGATTACTGAAAAAAGACTCCCACCAAACTGAATCAGCAACATCGAAGTACTCATATGTATCTCTAATACATCTTTTAATTTCCTCTAGACATTCAGAATAATTTATGTCTCTCTTCTGCCTTCGTGCATTATGGAGTTCAAAAACTTACTGTAATAACAATATCTTTGATGAAAACATTGGACGCTCTAGAATGAACTTCAAAAATGCTAAACCAGATGATGGTCCCCATTCTTCAATAGTTGAATACTTCTTGCCCCATATAAGTGTTATCCATCAATTTTTTTGATATGAAATTGATGCTGGAAGCTAATTTCGTTAAGTTGTTCAATGCATTTCTCCTCACCATGCGATCAAAAAATAAACCTTCGCATGTCAATATTTTCTTCCAACACATGAAAAACAGGCTCTAGAATGTACGATTTCTTAATACATTCAATTAATGATGGCAGGCTCCCATCACCTTTCCTCCTCAATGTTACTGAAAAATGACTGAACATTTGATCAATATGATCATGAGTATGCCCAACAAGAAGGAAACCAACCTTTATCTTTTTAAAAATCCTCAATTCAACGAGCATGTTTAGATACCCAAAAAGAACTTGATTTTTGTTCTCACGACTTGTGTTGTCTAATTGTAAATACAAAACTTCAGGAAGAATCCCAGACCAATGAGTAACCACATCATGGATTATAGTTATGGTCAGATTTGCATCATTTTGAATATTTGGAGTTGTGAAAAAAACTCTTGGAAACATCTTCTCATTAAATACCATACAACCAACCAAGTGAAATTGAATGAAATTTTCCTCCTGTAATTTTTTTGGCATGCGGACAAAATGTGGAAGAAGTGTTTTCTTTTGGTCCATACCATCAATTATCAATCCCAGATATTTATTTGGATGATCATAACACTTCTTTCGATGTTTATACAAATTTTTTCTTTCACTTGTTTGTTGATTGCGATGGTCTTGAAGTTCTTTGACAATGGAATCTATACATAAAATAAAAGAAACATATGAATAAATATATTTTCATAGTTGATAAGTATCAAATTTTAAAAAACAATGTTTTGAACACATACCTCTTTCTGCCCCTTGACATTTATGTCTTTTTTCTTTAAGAGAAGCACATGTGCTGCAAATCCCCATCCTTGTCTTCTTAGGAATATGAACATTGTTGAATTTAGTTTTCCATATCCTTGTAAAATAAGAATATGTAATAAAATTACCAATTCCTTCAACAACTTCTGCATAATCTTTGTATAACATGAATATTTCTCGTCTCGAGAAATTATCTGGAATATGTATTGTGTCTTTATTTAGCATACACTCTCCATGATTTGAAAAGAAGTCTTTCATCCATGTCTTAGCAGTATTTGCAAACGGCCCCACCTCCCATTTATAACGTGCTTCTGAATAATATGTGGGATCCTTTTCCAATCTATCCTGGATTCTTGACAAACGACAATTACCAATTGAATACAACATTTTGAACGCCTTTCTGCAAAGCAATACATTCTCAATATGATAATCATAACCTGCTAGTGTAGATTGCATGCAACCCACTAAATATGAATTTTGCATGCTTTTATTCATTGACATATATGTTTTCCTTTTCTCCAAAGCAAAGTTGAAATCCATATTTTTCAAGCAATCCCTTCGACAACTTTCACTTGAAATCAAATGAACGACAGAACTTCTTGTCGTGAGATATTTTGTCCTCGCCCTTGTATAACTGGAATTCTTTGGATTGATATGAAAAGGTCTACTCCTAATCCTAGTTGCAATATTTTCTTGCAACGGCTTCATCATTCCATCATCCTTTGTAAAAGTAGTTTCATCACCATTAGGAGGAATATTCATCACCATTCACTAGAAAATTTGGCGGAAATTCCGATGGCCAATTCGTCGCTATTCCGACACATAGTCGTCGCAAGAGTGACAGTTCCAGGGCGGACAAAACGTGGTTTGTCATGCCGTTGCAGTTCCGACGCACCTAAAAAGTGTCGCACTATCGACACTTCCTCCGTCGCTTCCGAACAAGCGTCACTCTTCCAACGTCTCACAAACCGTCGCGCTTCCGACGTTCCTAAACGGTCGCACTTCCGACGAAATGTGGTCCGACGTTTTGAACGTCGTTCTTCCGACGCTTGTAAACAGTCGCAATTCCGACGCAGTGTGGTCCGACGTTTTGGACGTCTCTCTTCCGACGTTTGTAAGATGTTGCAATTCCGACGAAATGTGGTCCGACGTTTTTAATGTCGCTCTTCCGACGTTTTTAACGTCGCTCTTCCGACGTTTTGGACATTTCTCGTCCGACGTTTGTAAACTGTCGCAATTCCGACGAAATGTGGTCCGACGTTTTGGACGTCGCTCTTTCGACGTTTGTAAACTGTCGCAATTTCGACGAAATGTGGTCCGATGTTTTTATACTGTCTCTCTTCCGACGTTTCTGATTTGTCGCAATTCCGACATATACAATGTGTCGGTATACCGACAGCGGGTTCAATTTAAAAAAAAAAATGAAACTTTAAAAGATGAGAAACGTTGTTTTGAATATATTATACGAAGTAAAACAGTCCATGAAGTCATTACATTTTCACATCTGAAGATTGGAACCCAAATATCCATCCAGAAAAGTGGAAGTCCCACCCCAGACAATGATAGAAAAATACCCCATGTCACATAGAGGGACATGATATAAAACCCAGTAACGGTCCACATGGAGATTATCTACAAATCTGAGAAAGCATCCAAATATGCCCGAGGCATCTATAAGAAAGTGAAATAGCAGTATGTAGAATAGTAAAGGAACAGATAGAGTACCGACGTCCATTGTTCCAAATACAAATTAAAGTACCCAAAACCCTGCAACAGAGAAAAACGCTAATCATAATCATGTGAGGAGTGTGATATGTCCAAAATATAAAAAGACCATCAGACCATATCAATAAACTAGCAACATAGACTAGCATCGCTAGTTTTGAAGGCAGAGATAAACATTAATCATTTTTTTTTTCACAAGAGAAAAAACGTTGTTTTGAATATATTATATGAAGTAAAACAGTCCATGAAATCATTACATTTTCACATCTGAAGATTGGAACCCAAATATCCATCCAGAAAAATGGAAGTCCCACCCCAGATAGTGATAGAAAAATACCCCATGTCACATACAGGGACTTGATATAAAACCCAGTAACGGTCCACATGGAGATTATCGACAAATATGAGAAAGCATCCAAATATGCCCGAGGCATCTATAAGAAAGTGAAATAGCAGTATGTAGAATAGTAAAGCAACAGATAGAGTACCGACGTCCATTGTTCCAAATACAAATTAAAGTACCCAAAAACCTTGAACAGAGAAAAACGCTAATCATGTGAGGAGTGTGATATGTCCCAAATATAAAAAGACCATGAGACCATATCAATAAACCAGCAACATAGACCAGCATCTCTAGTTTTGAAGGCAGAGTGATAAACATTAATCATTTTTTTTTCATGAGAAAAAACGTTGTTTTGAATATATTATATGAAGTAAAACAGTCCATGAAGTCATTACATTTTCACATCTGAAGATTGGAACCCAAATATCCATCCATAAAAGTGGAAGTCCCACCCCAGAAAATGATAGAAAAATACCCCATGTCACATACAGGGACATGATATAAAACCCAGTAACGGTCCACATGGAGATTATCGACAATCTGAGAAAGCATCCAAATATGCCCGAGGCATCTATAAGAAAGTGAATAGCAATATGTAGAATAGTAAAGCAACAGATAGAGTACCGACGTTCATTGTTCCAAATACAAATTAAAGTACCCAAAATCCTGCAACAGAGAAAAACGCTAATCATGTGAGGAGTGTGATATGTCCAAAATATAAAAGACCATCAGACCATATCAATAAACCAGCAACATAGACCAGCATCGCTAGTTTTGAAGGCAGAGTGATAAACATTAATCATTTTTTTTTTCACAAGAGAAAAAACGCTGTTTTGAATATATTATATGAAGTAAAACAGTCCATGAAGTCATTACATTTTCACATCTGAAGATTAGAACCCAAATATCCATCCAGAAAAGTGGAAGTCCCACCCCAGACAATGATAGAAAAATACCCCATGTCACATACAGGGACATGATATAAAATCCAGTAACGGTCCACATGGAGATTATCGACAATCTGAGAAAGCATCCAAATGTGCCCGAGGCATCTATAAGAAAGTGAAATAGCAGTATGTAGAATAGTAAAGCAACAGATAGAGTACCGACGTCCATTGTTCCACATACAAATTAAAGTACCCAAAATCCCGCAACAGAGAAAAACGCTAATCATGTGAGGAGTGTTATATGTCCAAAATATAAAAGACCATCAGACCATATCAATAAACCAGCAACATAGACCAGCATCGCTAGTTTTGAAGGCAGAGTGATAAACATTAATCATTTTTTTTTGCACAAGAGAAAAACGTTGTTTTGAATATATTATATGAAGTAAAACAGTCCATGAAGTCATTACATTTTCACATCTGAAGATTGGAACCCAAATATCCATCCAGAAAAGTGGAAGTCCCACCCCAGACAATGATAGAAAATACCCCATGTCACATACAGGGACATGATATAAAACCCAGTAACGGTCCACATGGAGATTATCGACAATCTGAGAAAGCATCCAAATATGCCCGAGGCATCTATAAGAAAGTGAAATAGCAGTATGTAGAATAGTAAAGCAATAGATAGAGTACCGACGCCCATTGTTCCAAATACAAATTAAAGTACCCAAAATCCTTGAACAGAGAAAAACGCTAATCATGTGAGTGTGATATGTCCAAAATATAAAAAGACCATCATACCATATCAATAAACCAGCAACATAGACCAGCATCGCTAGTTTTGAAGGCAGAGTGATAAACATTAATCATTTTTTTTTCACAAGAGAAAAAACATTGTTTTGAATATATTATATGAAGTAAAACAGTCCACATGGAGATTATCGACAATCTGAGAAAGCATCCAAATATGCCCGAGGCATCTATAAGAAAGTGAAATAGCAATATGTAGAACAGTAAAGCAACAGATAGAGTACCGACGTCCATTGTTCCAAATACAAATTAAAGTACCCAAAATCCTTGAACAGATCAAGAAAAACGCTAATCATGTGAGAATTCTAAGTAAATTTAATCTATTAACATTGCGAATAAAATTACACCAAAGTCAAAAACATTGCCTGGCCATACTCATGGCAAATTTGTCATCAAAAAATCAAAAAATTAAGAAGACTGCCCTCATACGGGGAAACCAGTCTTGAACGTTTAATTTACAGAATTCAAAAATATTACAAAGGTCCAACACAGTAAAATAATCTAAAAGCAGCCCAATTAAGTGGGCCTGCTAAGCAAGAAAAAAAATTTAACCAAACTACTCCTCCAGTGGTTCCTCCACGATTCGGCACCATCCTTCGGAAGGTCCAGGATCGCTAGGTGCTACCTCCACATGCATGCCACGGCTCCCCTCCTGAAGGCCCGAATTCTGGCCAGCTTTTTCCGAGCTCAGACCCGTCGGACAGGTGCATTATTCCTCCGTTTGGGCCTCCTCGCGGAAGACTAGAGTGACTAAAGCCGTGATTCGCGGGCGGTTGAGAGAGAAATTAAAGGAAAATTGCGCAGTGCGCGTTGTGGGAGAAGGTGAACTAGTGGTGGGGAAGCGAGGAGCAGGGGGATCCATACGGTGGCCAGATCCTACAACCTGACCCTGCCCACTCCTAGTATTTGGATATCGACTCCTGGCCAGATCCTACAAACCGTCTGAAGTCGACTCGTTGGGAGGGGTTGAGGAGCCCGCTGTGGTCGACCTTCAGTGCTCCCCCGCTGCAACGTGATCCTATGATGCACGCGAGGCATGGGTGCAGTCTCAGGCGCAGTGGGCACAAGAGGAGACGGAGAAGCAGAATTCCAATTAACAGAGGAAGACAGACAGGAGACAGAACCGAGATAAATGCAGATACGTCGCAAGGTTCAGGGGGGCAGCTTTCCGCCCTGGCCGCCCCTCCTCATCGCCGCGGGGGCCAGGCGCGGGTGCAGTGTAATCCAATAGTCCCGCTCGTCCGAAAGTTAAGGGCTTGAAAGCTATTTTTTCGACCCGATCGTACGAATCAAAGGACGCCCGCTGGCACCATCTCTCGATCATTAATAATGAGAGCCGAAGGCCGGATCATATTGGAGCGCATGGAATTGCTAAGAGGAGGAGGCCGATTCATTGTTGTTAAAAATTAATTAATGCGGATTTGATGTGAAAACTTAATTGAATGTCATTAAATGTTAATGCGATTGATATGAAATCGCCATATCCATGTCCCATCACCTTAAATGCCATCAACGGCCCGTAGCCGGGAGCAGGGCAAGTTTTTATTGAGGACATGTGGCAGAAATTGATTGGAGCAGATATTTGTTTGGCCGCTCAAGGCAGCGGGAACCGGGATCAGAAATATTAGGCGAACTTGATAAGAAATTGCCGTCACAACTCTCCCTCCATACTTGCACTCACTTAATTCAAGATTAGGCGGAATCATTTGGTTTTCGTTACCAAAATTGGCCGGGCGTCGTTAGGCTATTTTGAAACGTGAATTTGGTTTGAATTATGGTTTATCGTCGCTTTCTGAAGTCTTGAAGTGCTCGACTCAAGAACAATTTTGTTTGGATCCCATTCATAAAATTTGTGATGGTTTTTGACAATACACATATTTATAATAAATCATGGAATACCACACCAAACATGTGGAAAAGTTATATAAATAATTATTGAGAACAATCATTTTTATGTAAAAATATCCAAATGTGCTTTTGGGAACAAGAATCTTATATTTGGTTCATATTGTTTTAAAGGAAGGAGGAAGTTGAGCCTCAAAAGATGCAAGCTATTACAAAATGACCTATTCCTAAGAAAATCAAGGTTCTTAGAAGATTTTTTAGACTTACATGATATTATTGATCATTTGTTAAGAATTATGTATGCATTTCAAGTCCACTCAAGCATATCTCTTGAAGAAAATATCATTTATATGGAATGATGAGGCTACTTTGGCATTCTCTCTTTCAATGGATGCCATGTCTTCTACACCAAATACTCTGTACCGCACCTACTTTTTTGGTAAAACATTCATAGTAGCAGAGCAAAGAGAGGCACTAGGGACAAGGAATTTTCGTAACATTAACATAATAAGGATATCATTGGCTCTTTAAAGCAAGGAATTCAAAGAAAAATATTTGGTGAAATTCAAGGGAATTCACTTTTGTTAATAGGTTTATGTCACACGATGACGTGTGAATTAGCACCAGCCGTTAGCCTAGGAGGTTTTGTCCACATGTTGTGGCTAGGAGGGTTCTAAAACACGCCTGAGTTGTAACAATTAGGTGCCGTCACCTCACCGTACTCCAAATATTACTTAGACTAGTTAGAGTTGTAGGAGTCGAACCGTTTCGCTAGTTGAATTATTACACCAGACCTTTTGATTTCTAGAACGGTCCTCTCGCAGAACCGAAGAGCCATATGTTATGTATATAAATTGTAATTTCGATGAATAAAAGTAGAGAGGGAAGAGGAGAGTAGAGAGGGATTTCTCGCAATAAACCCTCCGTGTGTGAACAATTGTTTCGCTAAATTATTTCCAAGCTTAGTTTCCATTGAATTATCTCGAATCGCTAATCGTGAAGAATCGTTTAACTATGAGGCGATCACCGATAATTCCATTATTCTCATTGAATTCCCGTAAATTGTTGGATAACCTCAGAACTCACCCCCACCCGAAGTAGGTCCGTGGTAGAGAACTTGTCGTGAAAACTGCTCAAATATAAAAACTCGCTTTTTTAATAAAGAGACAAAATTGTTGTGCTTTTCTAACCTCGACCCGAGGATTGACATGAGTTAACAAACAAAAGGATATGAATCCGTACTTGCACCAATGGTCAAGCCCTCTACCAAAACCACGAGCGGAATCACAAAAGTGGGTTGCCCATATCGTAATCGCTGCGAGTAGGCGGTATTTCCTATTCGCGAGCGATTCTATAGGGAATGCGTACACGAAGCAAGGACCCCCCAAAACCGATCGTTTAACCCGCGCCATCGCACGTTAAAGCTCGACGCGTCGCAGCGAAATTTCCAAGAGTTGTTGATTCGGGAGAAGGTCCACCTGGATGGTGGCTCATTACTGGAACTTGCCCGAGGTTAACCAAGGTGTGCGGAGGATAGCCGTGCCCAGGCGCAGTGTTTGATTGGTTATTGATATATATAGGTGGGGCCGATATAATGAAATTGTTTAATTAAACGATCGTTGGATAATTAGCATAAGTCTAGAGCGTGATTGTTGTAAGGCCGGGTGGTGAAATATAGAGCCGAAAGTTCATTGCAAGTTATTTATTTAAAAAGAAACGTATATAAATACAAAGTAAGCGAAATTTAAACATTGGTTATAAGGATTGAGATAATATAAAGCCCGGAATATAAATTAAATTCTAAACTATTATGATAGTATTTATTTATCAAATTTACGAATTCTGATAAATAAAAACCCGAAGAAAGAAGAAGTCAATTAAGACTCAGCCGGAGGAAAAGAACGGGTAAACTAAGGAAAATGATGACAAGAGCGATCAGACACACCATCTCTCCTTGGGGGTCCAATTTCAGTTTTGTTGCGTCACACGATGATCTCTCTTCTCTCGGCATTTACTTTTATTGAAGATCACTATTCTAGAATACAGCGTTATTTTCCAAAATAACCCTAGCCAAACATTGACAATGCATCAAGGATATCTTTCTATGCTTCATAAGCACATTTGTTCTACTTCTAAATCATATCTTGGAAGTGGTTGTTGTGTCAGAAATTATTCACCATTGGTTTCATACCAAAGTATTTTTCACATTTTCGCATCCAACACATGAAAAAGATAATGGTGGTTTAAAACAACATAAATATTTGAAATTTTGCAAGAATTGTCCCGCACACTTTGAATATGAATTTTGAAGTCAAGGCATGATGTCGTATAGGATCAAGTGTCATTTTGAATACCAAATGTTTCACAAGAAACTTTCTCAACATGCTACTCCTACAGTATGATTAAATGACAATATTGCATCAACTATTTCCATAATAAAAGTGCACCTCAGTTTACAAGACTAAACAACTACAAATGTTGTAGATCTAACAAGACCACAACAAAATGTATTCCACAAGGCCAACATCAGATGAAAATTAAAAGGAGTTTGCAACCAAAAATACCTTAGGTAACTAATTCAATTAGATACACCAAACCATCAGCAAAAAGGAAAACCCACCTACTCAAAAGGCAAGTTGCCATCTTCCTTTGACAAAATTCCTCGAGTTCCCAAACAAGGGCCTTTATTGTCTTGTCAATGCCCTAGTAATTTGAATTGGGTTTGCACCGCCGCAACAACCTAAACAAAAAGGTTTCATTTCAAATTATTTTCCACAAATTTAAGATACAAACTACTCTGTCAGCTTTGTATTTCCTAACAAGCTCATAAATTTTGACAAAAGAACCAAAAATTTTTAATACCGATAGCAATTTTTTCTACTCAAAAACTATCTTAGACTCAATAAGCTCAACCCAAAACTAAAAAACCAAACAATTACAAGACCTCACAAATGAATAGATGATCTTAATCCAAAGACTATCGTACAAAAATTTACCTTTACACCCTCACTTATTAAACCTCGTATTGTTGAATTTAACTTCAACTCATTGCGCAACAGTATGACGTGATGCGAAAGAAGAACATTTTTTTTTGGAGGTTGCTTCGTATGCTATCCAAAAATTTAATTCGGCATTTAAAATTTCCCTAAGAAGTTTTTTTGTGTAGACTACGCAGCCATATTTCCCTTTGGCCAGGATTGTATTTAAACACAACAACCGCATTAACGCAATTCACCAACCGTAAATTAAACAAAATATTGGACTGCGTGAAATTGAAGGGAACTGAAACCGAAACCGGACCCGAATTTTTTATAGGGCACATTGGATTGAGAATTCGAGTTAAAATTAGGCGTACGCGCATCCCATTTTGGAACGAATTTGGTTTGAAATTCAATCTATTCGTACTTTTGAAGTCCCACAGTGGTTCTTTAATGTTTTGATAGTTTAATATATACATATGTTTTAAACATATGTTATATATATATCATATGCGAAATGAAAATGTGGGCCATAGAATTTAGTTTTAATTTTATTTTTTTTAAAAAGAGGGTTTATTATAAATAAGTGTTTTATATGTTACTAAAGATATAAAGGTCATGTTATTTAAAAAGCTTGTAGTTTTTTTTATGTATTAGCATTTAAATTTTTTATTATTAAAGAAAGGTGTAAAAAGTGAAAGATTGAGTGTAATTTTTAAGGTGTACGGATAAATAGTTAAGTAAAGGGAAAACACAGCAGAGTGTTTTAGAGACAAGAAAGTATGTTTGTTTCGGAACAGACAAAGGAGTTGGTTTTGTTGCATCGCGTTTTGTAGCAGCTCATAATTTTGTAATCCATCTCAAAGGAGGAAGTAGTGTAATAGTTTTTTTTTGAGTTATTGAAGGGAACAGAAGTTTGTTTTTAAAGTATTGAAACTCTGTTTCTTGTCAAAGAAATTTTTATTTTCTCTCGTGTTAGAGGAAGGGAGATTTATTTTCCATTCATTGTTCTCGAATTTTTTCAAAAGATTCAACATGTGCAAGAACAACAACATGTTGTGGTTCCCATCCCACTAAATCATTTGTCTTTGCCGCAAATTGTTTTACCAACTTGGCCCCAATATTTTCAATCGGGTCTCTAATTCAACCAACAAAAGGCCAAAACCATAGCATTGAGATACATTTCATTACACTATCAACAACAACAAAATTTGACCAACTAATAACCCTTTCCTTTTATTGTTGTGAAAAGATTTATGCAACACTTAATGTGGCTAGTCCATAGGCCAAGTAGACCACCGGGTAACAAATATGTTTTCACCTTGAGTTTTCAAATTATGCCTACCAAATCTAAGACATTTAAGAGGGGGAACTAATAATAACGTTAAAAAGAAACCGCAGCACACATCTACAAATTACCTCCTTAGCCACCGTCACACCATCATTAACTATTTTCGAGAACCATGCTTGGTTTCCCAAGACAACATTTTGCCTCTTCGCCCAAGGGTGACTCCAACAAGATCAAGCAAGTTTGTTCACACCGCCCGCAAGACAAATTTCTTTGACAATGCTTTCAAAAGAAGTGTGCAATTGAATGCCGCACTACATGCCAAAACAACCCTCCATGAAAAATTAAAATAACACATTGTGTCCTATCATAAGTTGACATGAAAAGATCCACCGCAAGGAAGCTCTGGGTGCAGTGACCTTCCTTTTAAACATAATTTTTTCTTCCTGGACTCGCAATTTTTTTGTCACCGAGCCATCCTGTTGGAAGCACAACCTTTTCCATAGCTCTTGTATTAACCACTCTCTCTCTCTCGTCGCGTAATCCTTTCGCAGTCCTCTTCTCCTCGCTGAGTGATTAAAGGAAATGGGTGAAAAACCGAAAGAGAAGACAATCGTTCTATTACAATTATCAAACATTGCACCCCAACTTCTCCTTTTCCATTGTTACCTCAAATGAGGTAGATGTGGCAATTGTTGTCATCACTTGCAAGCAGTAGGCCATCTTTCTTGCGTCGAATATAGAATTACAAGATCTTCATATTAGTATGAACCTTAAAAAACATGACTCCCATTGCTAAAAACCACTTTTTAAGTTGTAACAGAACCAAATAACTATCGCAACTTTTGGCACCCTCCTTGAGCATTAAGAGAGAAATAACCAAAGAGAAAATACAACCACAATCCTCATTTTAATGAGACCGACTATATATTTGCATTAAGATAATAGAAAGAATTCACGACTATATTAAGGCACAAAACAATCTTTAAATCTGTCTCTCAAGTGCCTTCAAAGTTGCCATGCCAGAGGTTGCATATTTTTAATTTAAATTTAATTTCGTGCCCATCTATGAATGCATCCAATGACATTTGCATCAAAATGCTCCTTTTATATCCCCAAAAAAAATTCTACTACAAGAGCACCGTATTGATGGATCACCCCACACCATCCCACCCACTAGAAACGGCGTGAAAAGGGAAACCCTAGAAAAACTTCGAAATATCTCAAGATGACTATATGGGTGATTTCAGTGAATCAATCAACTATTTAAAACATGCTCATCAATCCAAAACCATAAGTATTATGACAATATTCAAGCAGCACCTAATCGGATTTTCGAAGTTACATAGACAAACCCTAAACTCTTCATCGAAAACAGGAAATGTGGCACCACTCGTAGATTGACATGTGCCAATTGGTACAAGTGGTAGACACCCATGCTCAAACAACTAGGTGATGCAGAATGACATGAGGGAGAAAATACTTAAAAGCCTCAAATTCTGGAGAACTAAAGCTCATCACTTCAACTCGAGATTGACAACTTTACATGATGTAACCTATGAACGTAATGGAGAAATCATAGTAACAATAAAGTAACCTATGTAACAACAACTAAACATTCATCCCTGGGAGTGGTAATGAGAAATCATAGTGAACAACAGAAAACATGCATAATCGCTACAATCAAATAGATGAAACACATACAAAAAACCTAGATAATAATCATGAACAAGCTTAATATTGAATTATGAACCTGTAAAGGAACTTACAAAATGTGACATTACGAACTCCGGGTCAAGCGACAAGAAAAAAAATATCTCGACATGACCTCGTTGACAAGTTGTATTGTTTATGATGCAAGAGGATTTGTACCGTACTACCAAGTCAATCAAAATCCATCATTATCTATACACAAAATACAAGTAATTGATGTAGTATTTTTACTCTAAGATGCATTCTTATGATAATGTTAGAACATATGTTGAAAAATTTCGAAAACATACCTGAATAAGCTCCTTCTTTTCGTTTCAAGAACAATTCTATCGAGTCGCATGAACTTGAACAAGCTCTACGCATCCGAAAGAGCAGCAACCAAGTCAACATGACTTTTTTGTTGCCACGCTCGATCAAGGGAGGTTTGCTCTGGAAGATTAAACGCTTCCAATAAATTATTTCTACACAAACAGGCCAACCACGTGAAGGTGGAAGCTCATGGCCCTCCCCCGCCCTCCCCCCCTCACATCACTCCCTCAATTCCCCAATACCCAATCTATATTTCATTTTTACTTTCTGCGTACATAAAAAAAAATATTCAATAACTAATAAAATAACAACTAACAAAAAACATACGTAAGGAAACATTGCAATTAATGCTTGACACAAAAATAGTATGACAATGAGTTTTTTATATAACGCAAAAAAACGTTCCAAGTATGGTAACGTTTGTCTTATAATAATACTATATTTTACATTGTCAAATTTTTCTTTTTCTTCTTCCTATTTTTAAAGCTCCTAATTACATCATCAATATTATCATGCTCGCTCCTCGTTTCTGCCTTTCAACCCGCACTCGCTGACTCCAGGTTGTGTATTCACTATGTCTCAACAATCAGCGATTGGCATCGCTTACGAAAAAACAGACATTATTAAATTTTAATTGTCATTTTTTAAATATCATTGAACTAGTTCGGTAATATTAATAAAAAATTGCAATGAGATTATTTACCGCGTACCATTTGTCACCGGGACGAATAAGGTTGTCACGGCTGTTCCGTCTCATCCGTTGATTTGGCATCACCTACAAAAACAGATAATATTAAATTTTAATTGTCACGAATATCATTGAACTAGTCTTAATATTAATAAAAAAATTGCAATGAGATTATTTACCTGTACCTGGCTTGTCACTGGCCGACTAGTTGGCGTTGTTTGCCAATGTTCCGTCTCATCCGCGATTTTAGCATCGCCATAAAAACAAGATAATATTAAATTTTTAATTGTCAGCTTTTTAAATATAATTGAACTAGTTTTGGTATTATTAATAAAAAAAATTGCAATGAGATTATTTACCTGGTGCACCAATTGTCGCTACCGACTTAGTTATGCTGTCACTACGTTCCGGGTTCATCCAGGTTGATTGGGCATCGCCTTAAAAACAACATAATATTAAATTTTAACTATCGCTTTTTAAATATCATTGAACTAGTTCGGGTAATATTAATAAAAAAAATTGCAATGAGATTATTTACCTGGTGCACTGGCTTGTCGCTGAGATCACATCAGTTTTCCCTGGTGGTAAGATCCTCAAGGGAAACATTCTCTGGCTATTTAAACAAAAACGTTATAAGGACAACCATCAAGGTATAATTAGAAAAAATTATAAGTAATTAATTACCGCTACGCCTTTAACGATAGCAAGATTAAGCGACTGTCCCCACTACAATGATCAGCACGAAAGAGGATCATCTACATCCGGCTCTAAAACTCGGGTTATTTGCCTCTGGCTTTCGTAGTGTCGCTCCCCCGATTTAAACAAGTTTTTAGACATTAAATTTATGGACGAAAACAAAAATATTGAAAGGTTAATGTTTTACCTTATCGCATTCTAGATCTTGGGACCGCCCCCCAAGTCGTGCGATGTCCAACCATGCCTGATAGCCAAACGGAAAGCGATATTTTTATCTTCCTTTGCTTCGTTCCGAAGTCATCACCCCACATTACATATGATTGTGTATTTTTAATCATATCCGATAGGACGAAAACGTTGAAGGCGATACAATTAATTATAAGATGTTTAGCTACTTAATTACAATTCTTGGCAGTCGAATTTCAAGTAGCCACCCCCGGCCGAGCTTGTGATGGCCCTTTTTCTCAACCGCTCGTTGCCTTTGAGGTGTCGTAAAACCTAGCATCAAAATATTGAAGTCGCATATGCGACGCAGCACACTTTTATTTTAGACATAGAGAAAAATTAAAGCTATTGAATTAAAGTTGTAAATTTACCTTGCGGGGATCTGTTTACATTTCTTCTTCTTTCTTTTCCTTTTTCTTTTCTCGTCATGGATGAGTGCTCTCCACCACTCGGAACCCGGAGAGGACGCTCATATTCAGGGTTAAATTTCAATTACGTTGCATATAGGTTTTCCTTGCATATTTGGAAATATTTGCCGCTACCCGAGCCACCGCCGTTCGTCAAATGCCGCACCCCAAAAGGGCTTCTAGATAATCTAGTTCTTTTTCAAAGTTGAATTCTAGGAATTCCACCGTACGTATGGTTGGGCTAAAATTACCAACACATGGTTTCCGCAACTTCCGTAGAACTCATTGTTTTCGTCGGTATCAAAACCAAAAAGAAAGATATTATCATTAATTTAAAAATAAAAATCATGATAAATATGTTTTAGATAAAGTACATGAAATAGTTAAAAATATTAAAATTTACCCGGGAGTTGTACATGCTTTATAGGGACACCCCCATCGTTCACCAACAACGTGCCATTAATGGTCACTCTGTGGAGTTGACACGTGTAGCTCCAGGAAACGCAATAATGTAGCCGGCTGTTATCAGCTCTACTGGCCACAACACATTCAAATGGCTATCGGGTGTCCGCTGCGGTGTGTTTTTTAGCTAGCACCTAAAGGAGTAGAAGGTGTATGAGAGTGGTTTTTGGGCAATCTCTTGCCCTTCCGTCCTTACTCACCACCAACACGGTTCAAAGAAATGCCGAAAACGCTACATACAAAAGAACTTTTTTTAGTTTAGTCAATGTAAAAATTAAAAATCAAACTATCAGCAATTCATCTCATGCACAAAAAAATATCCTTTTGACTTTTTATCATTACCTCGATATCTTTCTAGCCGCCTACAAGATGTTGTATCCTCTTCCGTTTCGTGTTTGAGGCGCGTCTATCAAAGTATTAAATTCCAACCTTGCATCTCATGCCTTTTTTTGCAACAAGAACACCGGAGATAGGGATGAAGAAAGCTCTTCCTCAAAGAGGGAATCATCAAGCGTACTATGGCTAGGTGTCTCGTATATTTGAACAAAATTAATATTATTTCAATTATGTAAATAACCAAAATACCTCAAGACAGAGAAATGTTACACTTTTACATGTTCTTCTACCGTTCTTTTCCGCGATCATCCTTTGCCCTTGGTTGTTCTCACACCTGTCCGATCAAACACCGCCATTGCAATAAAATTATAAATGTAAAAACTTGAAAACAATATCTAACTTGAAAACAAAAATGAAAACTTAAATACCGAATAAGACACCCAAGAGCGTAGTTAGAGTTTCAAATATGCTTCGTATTGAATTCACTCGGGAACATGTCATTGCACATTAAGGCACCCAAACATTCAATCCATGAATGATATATTTAAGTAGGCTTTCCTACTCGAAAACACCATACCTACATAATGCATTCACTGGTATGTATAAGGAAAGGAAAACATGTTTTCATACAACTATGACAAAGGTATCCTTGGGAAAGGTATCTTCACTTTTATTTATGTTGTTCACCAACACCACTTCCGTGTTTTCACTAATCCCGTTTTTGTCATTTTTTGGATTCAAATTAAGTTAAGGCCTTAAGTATTTTTTTTGACCTTTTCGGCAGTAGTTTTTTATATGGCATGTATTTATTTTCCATTAATTCTACATTTTTCTTCATGCGTATGTTTCCCCCGGAAATCAACAGTACGATACTATTCCATACATTTAATGTTGTTGGATCAACTCATAGGAAATATCATGTTTCCTATTCAATCAAAATTATCTCGCTAGGTAGGTAGGAAGGTTTTCCCTTTGTATTAATAGGTACTTCTAGCTTGCATTTTTATTATATCTTTCAAATTTCTAGTGTCGTTTCAATTAGTAAGTATGAATTTTTGAAACTTTCAAGATGAGAATGAACAAAGAATAAATTTTTGTGATGGATGATCAGATATGACTCTGCTAACAGAGGAAAAGGCACTAATCTACTTCTTCAAATATCTATAGTTCTCATCAATTTCACAATTTTAGATGGTCCCCGATTTTGAGCCAAATGTTAAAAGAAAAGCGTTCCCCCTCCATAATTTGATATTCAATGGAAATTTCTTAAATTGATGATGGGGCATGATTATGGAACATTGGTACACATACACATGTAATGGAATTCCAAGATCATGATATATGTTTGCATATGTTTATGGCAATGTTCCACCAAGTCCCCCCCCGGGAGGTGGGAGCGAGGGGGCGAGGAGCACCAGAGCGGCCTATGCAAAAGCTTCTACCAATTTTCGTGAAACGTGGGGGACGTCGTCATAAAAATTATAAATTTAATATTTAAAATGTAACTATATTTTTGCAAGGAATGCATATACAACATCATACACTTGCATCATGAAAGATAAATCACAAATGATAAAATTACAAATCGATGAATGATGAATCATATAATTTAAAAAAATTTAAAAGTTAAAAGTTAAAACATACATCATACAATCATGCATGTAAGTTTGTAAGTTTGCAACTATACAATCATTAATGTAACTACCAACAATGTACAATGAAAATAAAGTTTAAGATATCATATGACATATTATATCAAGATTCAAAATAGAGTTTAAACTCAAGTTTACAACTCAAGTCTCCATCAAACATAAAACTTAAATGCAAATAAGTTATGTCTGAAACATAAAACATAAAACATAACATATCAATATCAAATGATATCATCATAATGATAAATAAGCATAAATGCCTAAGCATGCCCCACTAGTTCGCATCCAACTGCATTTAACATATCAAGATCAACCACAAGTCACCATCTCAATCAATCACTTCTGGATTCTCAAAATATGCTATGGTACATCAACTTTTAACACGAAACCACAAACTAAAAGGCGAGGGGACGGAGGGGGGCGCAAGGGGGGTGTGAGGGGGCGGAGGGGGCGTGAAAGGTGTGCGTGGGCGTGAGGGGGCGTGAGGGAAACATCCCCCAGAAGTCCCCAAGACCCCGAGCGCGAGGGGGCGCAGAACACAGACCCCTAGGTGGGGGGAGACCCGTGTAACACTCCGGTTTATGGAGGTGGAGCAAAAAAAGATCTCGAAACAGAGCCGAAATTTTTTCACATAAAAAGGACCGTGGCTCGATTGTCGGTTCCACGAAAAATGACATTCAGACGATTGCGGTAGCATGCAAACATGCATTGAAAATCCATCCGAGTTTGCATTGTATTACTTATGATGGATTCAAATTTGGGCTTCAAAATGCTAGGTTATGATGATTTTGTCGAGAAACCCTTAGTTGGATTCTCATGTTGGTTTAATTTATATTTTAAGTTTTTTTTTGCAATCTTTGGTGATAGTAACTCATGAACTAGTTAACAATGTAACAATCATATTTTCGAAGAATAAAGTTGTGATTTTTTTATATTATTATTATTATTCATTAGCTACGAGTATTGACACCGGCGTCCGGAATTTTGAGCATCTTGATAGCATGGATAATTTCGAAAATGTTTCTAGTAATGTTAACATAATAACTATCATTACGTGTCTTCACTTTTCGCTACCATAATAGACCTTGTCATATGGACTCATCACACAACTTCATATGCTATGTCCCAACAAGTTTAAATCGTTGAACCTACCTCATAGTGTGGTTATTAAGGACAAGTTGCTTGATATATAATCGATAGCATAAACTACGTTGCGCTCTAAAAAGAATCAAGTGTCAAAAAAACTTCACAATATGTTCTACTACAAAAGCCTTTGGGATACCTGAAATAATATATGTATCATTGATGACTTTTAAAGTATGAGAAGATCTGTGAGGAAAGGAAATCAATGGAAGAGTGATCAATCAATGAGAACCTAGAATTTAACATCGTATGAGTTAGAGTCTAGAAAATTGAAACCCTATAATTTTAATTAGTGATGAAGGACATCACATAGGTAATTATATTTTCATGTAGAATAATTATTAATTCAATTAAACTACATAATATGAAAGGCATACCATAAATTTTTCTCACGTAAGTCCAAACAACCTACAAAAAGGGAAAACTCTTTTTCCATGGGAAATAATTTACCTTTCTTTTTCAAGACAATTCCAAATCACAAAAAATATGAACTATAATGCACACATTCTTGGATAATGTGAAAGTGGAAAAGGAATACCCTACACAAGTGATGCACACATGTACATTTGAACACTAACAGATTTTTGTAGTTGAAATGCAATGCTTGTTTTCATTTAAAATGTATTTTGTGCTGTGAGAAATAACATTGCACAAATTAATAAGCGTTTATTTGGGAAAATGTAACCTTGTATTGGGTGATGAAGATAATAAAGGGTATTGAATCTGATTCTTGACATCTAGAGAAAACCACATGCACTAACACAATCCAATGGAATTGATCAAAAAACCCAAACAGAGTCAACCCTACTATAAGAGGAAGGGTCCGCAAGAAGAACTTACCACTTTGCAAAGAGCCGAGGGCGCAATGTTGTTCGCGAAGAGCCGAGGTGGGCGAACGTTGGAGGCGACCGAGGGCAAATGTTGCTCGCGAAGAGCCGAGGCGAGCCGTGCTATCGTTGTTCGAAAGAGCCGAGGCGAATCCGTGGTGAATGTTGCTCCGCAAGAGCCTGGTGGCCATCGTCGAGGGCGAACGTCGTTCCGCAAGAGCTCGTGGTGAATGTTGAGGGCGAACGTCGGCTTCAAAAGAGCCGAGGGCGCAATGTTGTTCGCGCGAGCGGAGAGCGAATGCGCGTGATATCGCACGCTAATGTAGCACACATGTACATTTGAACACTAATAGATTTTTGTAGTTGAAATGCAACGTTTGCTTCTATTTAAATGTAGGTTTTTAAAGCAGTGAGAAACAATGGCTACAAATCATTAAGCGTTTTCTCTTTTTTGGGAAAAATTTAAATCTTGTATTCGGTGATGAAGATAATAGAGGGTATTGAATCTTGATTCTTGACACCCGCGTAGAACCTTGCTGTACCCCAACACAAACCAATGGAATTGACCAAAAAACCCAAATAGAGTCAACACTACTATAGGAGGAAGGGCCCTCAGCAGAAGAACTTACCATTTTGCAAGAGCCGAGGCTAATGTTGTTCTGCAAGAGCCGAGGGTGAACGCCGAGGGCGAATGGCTATGGAAAATGATGTTATGCAAGATGAGCGAATGCTAAGGGCAAAATGCTCGCAAGAGCCGAGGGCGAATGTTGTTTCGCAAGAGCAAAGGGCGAATGCGCGCGCCATATCGTACGTTAATGTAGCTATTGCGACGCACACGAAACAACAAAATCATTTTTGCGTAGCGTACATGTTTTAATTTTTATGTATCGCGCACAAGTTTCGTATTTTTATGTGGTGCGTACAGCAAGTGTCGCCACCGACGGCGAGGCAAGCGCGGCGATTGCGACGGGTACCTAAACGTCGCAATGGCGACACCCAGACATTGTGTCGCACTTGCGACGATTGGAGTCGTCTCCCCAATAGCGACGCTTGGCCATAGTGTCGCAATTGCGACGTCTTCTAAACGTCGCAACCAGACACTTTTCAAGTGTCGTATTGCGACACTTTTCTACAAACGCTGTGATACGACGATTTCAGCAGATGGAAAAAATTTGGGGAAATTTCCGACATTTGGTCAAAAGCATCGGAACCAAGTGTCGGAATTTCCGCCAAATGTAGTAGTGATTGCATTGGCATTGGTAACTTTGTGAAGGCATTGGAGGCATTGTGTTTCTATTCGTAATTTTGTGGGAGGCGTTTAAAGCAGTACTGGTGACAAAGTAACTTTTTGCATTTCAAAGGTTAATTTTCATTTTATTCCTCGTCAATTCGAAAGACGATTTTGGGGAAAATCTATTTTTCTATAGTTTTTCGTGGTTCAAAAACTACTTTTTTAAGGTTTTAAGGTTCAAAACCCTTAATTTTTTTTTATTTTTTTTTAGTGAAGAAAAAATGCAAAAAGAACTAAATTTTTAGGGTTTTGCTGACAAAAATTTAGATTTTTTTCTTTTTTAAGACTTATAGGTTCATCTGTATTAAAAATCCATAAAACGACCATGAAAAAAAATTTCAAAAGTAATATTACAATACTTTCTTATTTGTTGCCCATGTGGTGTAGAACAATGGTGATGGGGTGTGATCGTTAAGGCACTCCGTTCTGTAAGGTCACCGGTTCGAAACCCATGGGTGGAATGGAAGGAGAAAAAAAATGGGAAGATTAGGATTAGTCTAAACGAGCAAAAAAAAAAAAAAACATTTCTTATTTGTTTTTTTTTATCATAAATATATCAGTGATTTCATTATTTAAAATTTTTTTTTTTTTATTTGAGAATTTTTTGATTTTATATTCTATTTTATTTTATTTTTTTAATTTTAAATCTTAGTTTTATTCTTTTTAATTTTAAATCTTTAATTTTTTTTTCTTTATATATATATATATATATATATATATATATATATATATATATATATATATATATATTTAATTGTATTTTGATATAGTTATTTTTTTTAAATTTATTATATTTTTATATTAAAACAAATGTTTTTTATTTATTTATTATATTGGTTTTTTTTTTTTAATTATATAATGTTTAGAAAGAAGACATAATTGTGATTTAATAAATTGTTTTTTTTATATTTGTTATATTTTGATATTTTTAACATTTTTTTTATTATTATTAAATAATGTTTTAATAATTATATTATATAAAAAAAAAATTTAAAAATCGAAATTAAAAAAATAAATAAAAAACAAAATTATAAAAAAAATAAAATAAAATAAAAAATTCAAAAAATATTTTGGTCGCCCGCCGGGCGCCGGGCCGGCCGGCGGCGACACGGGCGGCTCACCAGCCACGGCCCCCATCGGTGAAGGGCCGACCGAGAATCGACCCGCCGTCGGGCCGTGAGCCTGGCCGGGCCGCCTTGGCCGGCTCCTCGGCCGCTCAAAGCAAGGCGCGTCCGCGCGAGAACCGCCCGCTGGGCGCCAGAATCGGCCATCCGCCCAGCAGGGGCTATGAGGCTGGCTAGGCCACCCCCGTGGCGCCGCCCGGCCGGCCCCCAGCGCCCAACGGGCAGACTGAAATATTTTTTGAATTTTTTTTTTTTGAAATTTTTTTGAAATTTTTTTTTAATTTATTTTAATAAAACATTTTTTAATTTTGATTTTTTTTTTTAATTTTTTTTTTAATTTTTTGTTAAATTTTTTTTTAATAATTTGTTTTAATAAAACAATTAAAAATTAATAGAAACATTGTTATATATAAAAATAATAAAAAAATTGTTATATAATATAATAAAAACATTGTTAAATAATAATTGCTAAAAATCTTAAAATATAACAAATATATAAATAAATAAATAAATAAAAAATACTATTGTTTTTAAACATTATATAATTAAAAAAAAAAAACAATACAATATAATAAATTAAAAAAAAACATTTGTTTTAATATAACAATATATTTAATTAATTTAAAAAAAAACTATATAACAATACAATTAAAAAAATAAAAAATATATAATATTATAATATTTGTTTTTAAATATTTAAATTTCTTTTTTAATTTTTTTTTTTAATTTAAGTATTAAAACAACATTATAAAAAATTTAATTTTTTCTTTTTATTTTGTTTAATTGCTTTTATTTTATTTTTTATTTAATTTTATTTAATTACGATGTAATGTAAAATAGAAATTTGTAATTTTCAAATATATTAAAAGATTGTATAAATTTATAAATTTTTATATTAATTTTTTATAATTTTAAGTTTATAATTTTTTATTTAATTGCTTATGTAAGGCAAAAATAAATTTTTCTTTTCTATTCTTGTTTATTTTTATTCAATTGCTATGTAATGTAAAAAATTAAATTTTAAAATTTTAAATATATTAAAAGATTATAAGATTTTTTAATAAAATCATTGCCTTAAAAAAATAAAATTTAATTTTAATATTTGTTATAAATAGTTAGTAATTTTTTGTTTTTTTTTTTTAATATTAAATAAAAACTCAAGTTTGAAAATATTAGTTTATTTTTTTTTAAATTGTTTTACAATTTAAACACATTTTTAAAATTTTTTATAAAATATATTCAAAACATATTATATAGATATATATATACATATGATTTATAATATTTGTTTTTAAATGAAAATTTTTATAGTTAATTTTATCGCTTTTAATTTCAAACTATTTAGTTTTAGAAATAAATTTTGTTTATTAAATTTATTTTATTCGCAATATTTTTCCATTAACTAATATATATATATATATATATATATATATATATATATATATATATATATATATATATATATGATCAGGAAAATGGCATCAAAAAAGATTTCTTGAATGTTTCTCGTACCTAGGCGTTAGCCCCAAATCTACACCGTGTACCGACGTACCTGAGGATACAACTCCCAAATCCAAAGTTGTACCGACGCACTATGGACACCGTTGACGAAGGACATTGTTGCACACACTAATAAAAGTCAAGGCGGGGGCACCAAGTCTATTAAAGCTTATTTTGATCGGAAGAACGCTCGAGGAAATAGACAAACTCCATTTTACCCTTGGGCACAGTGAAATGGAGGCCAATATACACATCTATCTCGATTTGTGGTATGATTGACTTAAATGAACCATATGATGTGATGGCAAGAGGACGAGACATATGTATGGTCCCAAATACAAACACTATTTATGTTCTGGTATGAAGCGTCTTAAACGGAGAAGGTTAGATATCGTTTATCAATTGCCATATGACACAGATGAAATATATTCAAAATTTTCCGAAGAAATATCGAAGAAACATTGCAACAACATTGCAAGTATGCTTATTTTTATTTTTACATGCATTATTGTATGGATGATTCAATTCTTTATAAATTATTGATCATTGACATGTTTACTTTGTTTCATATGATTTTGTTCTGTGTCTTTCAAACATGTTTGAAGGTAATTATATGTTGGTGCCAAATGTTATGGATGTGATCAAAACTTTTCCACAAAGACAAAGCGTAGGAAAGGAGATTGAAACAAAAGAGCAATAACTCGTGACACCGCAATGACAAAGAGGGGATCAACCAAGAGTCACTAAGGTGGGCTGAATTTTAGTAAACTTAAGCATGTTTTTTGAAGGTGTCAAACATGAACAAAAATTATGATAGAATTAGTGAGGAGGAGATGAGAACTATTGTGCAAAAGGAGAAAACAGATTAGACACCAAAAACAGTGGGGACTGCCAAGATGTTCTCATCTCATGAAGGATCCATTAGAAGACGACAATGATCAAAATGAAGAAGAAAATGCCGTTAAAGAAGCCATCAATGTTGTTTCAGATGATGTTGAAGATGTATTAGTTGATATTGTTGATGATGTTTAAGTTATGCTGTAAAACAAAGCTTATTTTTTAGAACTATTAATCAGCTTTACTTGTACTGTTTAGACTTTGATATTTTATGAGAACAACCCTTTTTTTTGGAAAAAGCATGTGATTGCTATTACTTTTTGACATAAAATCTAACAAAATGTTGTTTTCTTAAGTTTTTTTGTTAAGATTCTCCAAAAAATTAGTTTATTTAACATGTGTTTTCCAATTTTAAAAACCTCAGAAAGTGTATTTTTTGCATTGTATTAATATTGAAAAATTGTATTTTTTTGTCATATGGTTCAAAATATTGGTTTTTTAGCGACAATTTTTTGATGTGCATTGAAAAATTATTTAACAATACATAAACATGTAGAAAATATAAACTTTAGAATATTGACCCTTTTTCCATATTTTATGTATGTGAAAAAGTGAAGATATCATTACAAGTTTTTATTTTTTATTTTTAAAACACAAGTACATAAATGCACTTAAAAATAAACATCTCACAGAAGAAGAAGACATTATAAAATCTATAGTGTCAAAATCAATCCTATAAAAAAACGTTGGTGATGATACACCACCACTATTCAAAATCAACATAAAAAACATCACTTTAAAAAAAAATATTAATTAAAAAAAAAAAAAAAAAAACAAACAAAATGAAAAAAACTTAAAGTGCCAAAAACATGCTCAAAATTTTTTTTCTTGATTCTGCATCGCCACTTTTTCAAAATCAGGTGTTTTTCTTCATACTTCGAAAAGTAGGTAACAATGAGGTTACCTATTTCATCAGTAACATTGTTAAAACTAATTTTGCTACGGAATGGGGATCACTTATCATAGTTAAACCAGACAAACTAAATGCCGGACCAGATCACTTATCCCAGATTGATACTGGAGAAGAACCGACTAGTTTAGAAGGGGGACTACCAGACGCTCAGTTGTTCACCATCAAAGTTGTTGATGAACATTTTGCCGATATCATCCGCCGATCATCACTGCGCCCTCGTACTATTCGTTCAAAGAGAATAAGAGTTGGTTGGTCAGTAGCACCGATTTTACCATCATCGCAGTCACCTACAACTGGGCATGCAGAAGCATTTCGCCAGACATCCCGAGCACGAACGACCCACATTTTACGGAAGCACAACCCGGGTAGCTGGCGTACACTATAGCAAAGCACCCGAAGATGTAATATCTTGCACGCAAGACCATGGTGGCTTCGTCATACATAAGGACACTCTCGGATTATCAGAGAGCCAGGATATGTGCCGGCCAAGATAGGACGATCATCCAAATGGGGGATGATTTTCACATAACCTGCATGGCCCTTCAAAGCCCTCGAAAATGGGCCACTCTAATTCATCGGATCGATTAATCCACCATGGAAGAAAACCGGCGTCTTGTGATATTATCACAACGACCGATTACGTAACCCGATGGGAAGAAGCACAAGTGCTCAAGGACCGACTACGTAAACAACTGGCACTTCATTTTTGAGCAACATTATGTCAGCCGCATGCCCCAAGGTCCTTATGAGTGACCGAGGCACGCACTTTGTCAATGAAACTATCCTAGCGCAAATTTAAGGGTACGACCCCGTATTCATCATGCAAAGAGCACTCCTTACCACCCATGTGAAATCGGGCTGCGTGAGGCTTTAACAAAATATTGGAGCAAAGGCGCGTTAACAAAGCGTTCGCAACAATGATCGTTGATTGGGACGATGTATCCCGTCCGTTCGTGGCCTATCGAACTACTTGCAAAAAGTTAATGGTATGACACTATTCCGATTGAGGATACTTCGTAAAGAATCCATCATGCCGATGGAGTACATTGTCCCCATTCCCACATATTGCAGCCTTCACGAACATGGAAGACCTTAATGCTCTTGAAGAATGCCTAATGTAGCTATCGCCCTAGAGGAAGACCGTCGCTTGTAGCAGTTTCAATTTCATCAACAAGTCCGTAAAACATGTGATAAAGTCAGCATGATCACCACATCTCGCTTTAAGACATTCTCGAAGAGGATCCGGTTTTATTATACGACAATGCATTTTTAAAGCACTCAGTAAGTTTCGCCAACATTGGTTGGGTCTCTATTCGTACCAAGAGATCACGGAAGGAGACCAGTCCGTTGACGACACCAAGGTGATATGCTTCCGTGTGATACCATTGGTAGTAGACCCAAACCATATCACAGAAAACACTACACACGATAGGTGCCTTCTCCCGTTAGCTCATTATGACAACAACGACGTCCGAAGACACAAGGAAGATCTATGGCCACCGTGACCGTGACAAGTCACAAGATTGTGTTGGGGGACCGTTGGAGCAGGTCTTCCGACACGAGGAAAATGGTCTATTTTGGTATTATTTTGATTATACTTAGTTCAGCGTAGGGGTTGCAGCGCGATGTCAAAGCCCCAAGTTGTAGAGCGGATAATTAGGTTGGGGGTTCGTATCCACAAACCACTATTGTGTGACCATGGTAAAATTCTAGAAAACAATTGGGTATAAATAGAAGTATTTTTTAGTCGATAGTAAAATAATGTTGTTGACAAGAGCCAAGTGCCAAGCATGTATTGTGGATCCGGGGTTGGGTTTGGGGGAGGTCTCCCTGGCCGGTCGGCGTGATGTTGTTCGCAGCTCGCGTCCAAAGAAAGCAGACCCCGCAAGACGTGTGCACAGGGAATTGAAGCTTATGGAAGAGTTGGGGGATGATATATGAGAATATTATATTTTAATCCCGGATTTGCCACATCCGTTTCTCGGATAGGGTTGTGTTAGCCACCATAAAAATTTTTATATCAAATGTCACAATCATTTTTGGAGCCTTCAAGAAACAAGTTTTATTGCAAAAGTGTTACTCTCTGAAGACTTCGACCTCATGCCTATATCCAAAACCTTTCATCGCCGTGCTCATTTTACACTGAATTCTCGCTAATTTCTATGAGAAGAACCGTAAAACTACCTTTTCCTTTCCCTCACTTGAAAAACTAACCTTCATTTTTTTCACCTTTCATTCCTATACACTTCTCTATTTTCACTTTCCCCTATTTCCCTTTCATAAAATCCTTTACAAGAGTTTAAAACTCCTTTTTGAACTTCCGTTCAAACCTCAAAACCCTGAAAACATTGAAAATTTCATAAAAAATATCGTTTTATGTTGGTGTACTTGCCCCTTGGCTAAGTCCCAAACCACTTCATTATATGCCCTGCACGAAACTGTGCGCCAGACCCATCATGTTCTTATCACATCGCGAGTTTTCCTTCGGGAGCATTTTAACAAGTTTTTCCCCCACCGATTGCACGGCCCAACCGCACAATCCAACCGCCACGCTTCTCCCCACACCCTCCGGAAGCAAAGAAACCAAATAACGCAGATTTTATAACATAATTTTTGTATTGTGCGTGTTTGAATGATTTTTCGTCATATTAAAGAGTCTCAGTTTAACTGAGTTTGATGGACTGGCGAACAAGAAGGTGGTGTTAACCCTTGCTTAAACTAGGTCAATCACTATACAAAACCGGAGCAGTTTTTATCGCACCGCCTTTGAGGGGTAAGTTGTATTTCCAACGCAAGTGTGACACATGCTAGAAGATGACACGTGGCTTCAAGCAGTTTGGAGATACTTCCCTCCCCGCACGTTAAATTTCGACGGTGGGCTCAGTGCGATATCGACGTACGTTGTCCAATCTGAGGCTGGCTCATCGGACGGTGATCACACTCAAAAGGAGCTCAGGGGATAAACTAAGATTGGTGGCCCACAATCAATCGCTTGGTGGTCCCCAACGCCTAGTCAGCATACCCGTTAGCACAATACGCGCAAAGAAATCGTATTGGAGCGGTTCTGTTTACGAAAACAGAGCAATACAACTGGATCCGGGAGCTTTTATATGCGTATTTCATAAAATTTCGGGTCACACTTAGCCTCGACATCAAAGATGCCTTAAAATAGACCGGGGGAGCTTTATATGGCGATTTCGTAGTAATTTCGGTCACAAACACCCCGACACCGTCGTCTTTGTGACCCGAAATGGTTATGTACCTTGGTTTACCCGCATTTTTGAAGTCCGTGTATATCATTTATGTATGTGTTTAAATGTTTTTTTTCCATTATACCAAAAAAGAGGTCGACACGGCGTTTCACCTCTCGCGCCTTTCGATCCTTTAAAAGCAGCCATCCGTGTGAAATTTTCACGTCTCATCAACGCTCAAAGGTATTGATGCCTCACAATCCCTCGTACGCATCGCACACCAGCAAAACACAAAGAATCAAACACAAACAAAAATATATTAGTGTCGAAGACGTGTATCACACTAGAATGGAAAATTGAAGACAGATCCGTGGGGATTACGGCTAAGATTGATTATCAAAAGCCTAATCCTCCCAATTAAGACACACAAAGAAAATCCTAAGTGTTTATCAAGGTATACCTCCATCATGCCACATCTCGAGGCAAATTGATTCCTCCTAGGCTACCACAAGCATACTTGTGCTCGAAAGCATGCAAACAATGGCCGGGAGCAGACGATCAACATCAGATATTTGCTCAAAGGCACGAGTTAATTATGCCTATAAAATTAATGACAAACACGTTATAGTTACTTTAGCATAACACAGAGCCTCAAAAGTCAATAGAGCTCCCATCGAGCTTAATCTTAAATGTAAAACAATTAATACGTACGAACATCTATAAATCCTCTTTATCGAGCCCCCAGCGTCGAGAAGCCTTAAGTCCGTACACCATTCGGAGATCTTTTTTATCATCTCACCTCCCCATTCTTCTATAAACACCGCCGGAGAAGATGAGGAAGGGTTGGTTGTCGAACTTTGAAATGTAATTGAGCTTGAGACTTCGATTGTAAATAGTGATTCACTAGCTCGAGCTCTACCAGAGCAAGATAAGTTATCCGAGAAGTGTAGATGATTGTTAAACTAAAGCATTGGACTGAACAGAATCGGTTTGGACATCAATACAAGCCGATTTATGTGGTATCTCGGCTCATGTCGACGGTGATGTTAGTTTCTTATATTGTGAATTTTTATTTTATTTCCGTTTTTCACTATAAGTGTTCATCTTCTCTTATAAAATAGTCAACATATAGAGTTAGACATATTGCATATCGCACTTTCTAACTGAAAATCTTTATCTACATGTTTTCTTCCAATTTGTATTATTTAGGAATGATTTAATTCAGTCTAAGCATAGGAATGTTGGCATTCCCTCGTCCTATTGCCTTAGCTGATTGTTATTCTTGAAAGTTATTTTCATTTCATGTTAAGTAGAGATGAATTAAGGAAGATATGGCGTGCCCTGGTCCTAGTTTTATCCCAAAAGACTGTCCGAAAGTTTCCTTGGAATGTGTCAAAAGCTAGCTAGTTTCAAAGTACTTACCGTATTTTAGGTCATTCGTGTTGTCTTAGTGCTTGTCTTGAAAGTAACCAAGTAAAGCGCAGCTAGGAGAGGATTTGTAAGAGCCCGGCTCGCTAGTTTCTACTCCAATAGTTACCTTCAAGTTTCTCCTCGTTTTTTATATGTTTTCTATGGAAAGCATATCGCGTCAGCTAGTTTCGAAGTACTTACCAAATCCCCGATTGCTTTTATGTTTCTCTTCAAGTTTTTCTCAAAGGTCGGCTAGTTTCAAAGTACTTACCGTATCCGCTCTGTTTTTTGTTCTTCATCCGTTAAATTCCCCTTCTTTTTTCATTTCATTCCATAAATCAAACTTTAAAGAGATCCTTCGACAGATGACTTTTGTTCCTGCGGACCATACTCTTGCCCCTTGCTATTCCAACTAAATTATTATGACTCCATATCCCAATGGACTAAAACCCTAATTATCTATCTTTTTGCCAAAGTCAAGCCCGATTGCTTGCAAACTTCACAATTTTGAAACCTTTTGCATTTAGAACTTTCCACTCAAGTCATTTTCTTTGCTCAACCATCCAAAAACAAAACAAAACCCTCGGCCCTTCATAACTAGCCTAATATCTTTACAAAACTTCAAAGACAAATCCATCTTTGCACTTACCGCAGATCCCTCTCCGTATCTGTGAGGGCTAGATCCTAGAATCCCAAAGTGGTTGAAATAATGTTGCTTCGTGATTGGACTTTTTCCAAATCTCCCACAATTGGCGTATTCCTAACATTTATGGCGTACCCACCGGGGAGTTTGAGTTATTATCTTATTGAATACTTTTAGATATCTCGAAATCCCTTCGATTTAATGACATTTGTTCTCGTTAGCCGGTTGAACCGTTAGGCACAACATCTCCGGCCAAAAAATATTGTTTAGTGAGTAAAAAGCAGCCTTTTTCAAGCACTACCAAGAAATGGGTAATCATGATGAAACTTGTTTGAATCAGTGACAAACTAGGCAAACCCTAGGATTCTCGTAAGAGTTTATCTAACCTTAAAATATCAGCTGGCTTATCCATAAGAGCAGACTATTTTTGTCTCATAACCGTAGCTAAACTGTGAAACAGATTTAGGACACTCTTAACAACCAATAGGACAGAAAAATAACTCAGAAAACCCAAAAATATTTCAGATTGTTATTCAATAAACATGGTGGTGGACCATAAAACCTTTTACCTCCAAAGGAGCTAAAAACTTCCACTTGGCGACTCCAAAATCCTCAATAGACCTTAAGACTCCACTGGGAAGAACCATTATCATTGTAATATCATTAAAAATCAATTAGAGGACTGTAGGATTTAAAATTTGTGTAAAAATATATTAGTTGACCTCTTAAAGACTGTCATATCTGGTTGAAATTTTCTGGTTTATTTGGGTTTAAAAGCACATCATAGTGGCTCCTAGAAAGATTCATACTAGAGCCTATCTTGACCCTGACCCACCTGAGATAGTTGATAAGCCAGAAAGTATCCTTAGGAAGTCTCCTAAGATAAATTTTTCAACTATTTTCAGATCACCCTTAAGAGTTGATTCAGTTCCTGAAAATCTTGCAGCTCTACAACATGTTGGGGTTCCCATGTTTTGGCAGATTTGGCAATACCAAAAGATGAGACAACATCAAACCACTTTGGGGCCTTAGGATCTAGCCCTCCTGGACCCGGAGAGGGATCTCTCCAAATAGAGCAAGAATGATATATCTTTGAAAGCTCAAATTGAGATATTAGGCTAGGTATGAAGCACATATGGGGGTTGAAATGATTTGGTTGGTTGGTTGCTGGGTTGGTCAGGAGATCATAGACTGAGAAAGTAATGGGAGAAAGGAAACAAAATAGCAGGAGGCTTCAACAAAGAGGATAGGCCAAGACAGTGCCATCCATTGGGCTATGGAGTCATGAAAGGAAATTACTTGCATCCACTAGCCAAGGCTTTCAAAGGGCAAGTCATCTACACTAAAGGATCTTTTAGGAAGATGGTGGAATGGAACATTAAGGAGAGAAAGTGGAAGAAGGAAAGACAACCAATTTTCTGTCTATAGATCAGGTCAGAGGTCATTTAACTCCAGACCTGCTTGGACATACTCGAAGGCAGCTCTCGAAGGGGGACAAAGGGGCTGCTTATAGATCGGACCAGAGGTCATTTAACTCCAGGTCTGCTTTAGCAACTCCAAGGGAATACAGAGATAATATTACAAAGGGATCTTAGAAAGGCTAGCTGGTCACGCAAGGATCCTAGTGGACAGGGCTAACACTCATCCCCAGTGTTCCCAAACCTTCCAGCTCAAACCCAGCAAGAACATCTAAGAACTGATTCAACCGATTCATACATCAGAGAGTAGGCAATAACATCCACTACACTGGTTAAATTAACTGAAATCAACTCTTAGATAGCACATAGGTAGAAAACATTAAAGGTAGGGAGAGCAGGAAACATAGGGCACCTAACAAGGGTGAATCCTATGTTATACTTCTGTTTCCTACCAGAAGAACATGAAACAATATGAAAATGTGATATACAGAGTTAGAAAAAACATCACCAATAGTAATAGACTAGGATCCTGTGAAAAGTGCTTCGATTAATTGATGCAAAACTAGTCATGTACACTTAGCTCAATGGCTAATACAGTCCAGAATTTCTCCTCCCAGCCTATTACATACAACTACTCTGTTACTCCCCCCCACGACTGTTCTAATAGTCAAGAATGAATCCCTCTAACAGCAACTACCACAACAAGGCAACAACAACAACAACCTTTACATTATGTTCTTGGGGATTCTTATAGAAGGAGAGATGAAAGCAAGAGTAGATACAAATTATATGAGTCTCATTAAGACAAAATGGTGGAGGAGGCTGAGCCCATTCTCCTTAATGGCGTTGTGTTGTACTCCGTAGACTATTTTGGAGATCTCTGTCAAGTCGAGATTGACCTCTGATATGTTCTTCAAGTCCTTATGGCGTCTGGAACTATGTGTTGCCATTCTGGAATAAATGAATTGGATGAAAGTCTGCAAGGCTGCTCCATACCTCATACCTATCGCCTGACTGTCTTAAATGAGATTTAGTCTGTGTAATTAATCGTTTCAGGGCTCGAGAAGGCATGGAGATTTCTTGTAGGAAGGTGAATGCTTGGAGAAGAGTACTCTGCTGATATTAAACACAGGTAAGATTTTGACAGGATGCTTAAATATTCAAAACATGACCTTTCCCTTTGAATTTGGGGTTTAAACATTAACTTCATTAGTAACAGGCACCAACCCCCTTTTGAATTCCTTCTGCTGGTCCGCTGACAAATGCTAAAACGGCCTCTCTGTGCTGTCTATGTAATAAAATACACCTATTATAAACCTGGGCAGTAGTGGTGGAGAAGTGCTTTGGAGGCCCGGAGGAACGGTGGCAGAACAGTGGGAACAACAGAAACAATGAGAAGCGGTGGAAGAAATGATTATGGTGTAAGGGCCCAAAGGTCTTCGCTTAAGTGAATCATAAAGGGAAACGGGGAAAAACAATGGAGCGGAGCCATGGACGTGGGACCCGGCGTGGGCGGAGGGCGATTTATTAAAGTTTAATGAAAAATGTGAAGGTTAAGACTTTGGTGGGAATGCAAAGGAATTGAATGAAATGCTATGAAGAGTGATGGGAATGATCGTATGAGGTGGGACCCAAGATGAATTGCAAAATCACAAATAGAGAAAGTGTGATGGGAGAAAATGCGACTGGCGGAAAATGCAATGGGGAAAGTGCGATGGCGTGATCGGCGATCGCATCGCAAATATTTGTGACGCGATCAGATCGCATCACAAATATTTGCGATGGATCAATCGACCACAAACAATGAAAATGCGATATGCAATAAGTGCGATCGATCAGAGTTGTGATGCGAGAACTTGCGACAGGCGATCGCATCACAAATATTTGCGATGTGATCAGATTACATCGCAAATATTTGCGATGGATCAATCGAACACAAACAATGAAAATGCGATTTTCGATAAGTGCGATCGGGTGGAAAGTGCGATGGGGGATTCGCGACGAGCGGAAAGTGCGATGGCGCGATCGGTCGATCGCATTGCAAATATTTGCGATGGATCTAACGAACACAACCTGCAAAAAATGCGATCTGCGATTTGCGATGGGCGCCTTAAGGAGCAGCGCTCAGTCACAGTGCTCGGTTACATGGGGGAAAGAGCTAAAGGGGTTGGGGAAAAGGGGCTAAGCCCTTTTATATGTGGGGAAGTGGGTTTATAGCACTTTAACAGATTTTAAAGCCTATAAAGGGTAACGATAAGGGAGAAAAGGGGGTTCTGGGGAAAAAAAAGGGATTTTGGGGGAATTTGAAGGGTAATTAAGGGAAATAGAAGGGGAAACAAGTAGAAGCTAAGTGGGGGTTGAAATAAGAGGGAAAATGGGGCCTTTGGGCATTTCTTCAGAAACAGAGAGGCTTGATAATAGGAATCAGCAGAGGGGAATTTATCAAAGGATAAAAGACACATGGAGGCTTCAAGGAGACTGTGTTTTCAAAGGAAATGCATTCCTTGAAGGCTAAAAAACAATTTAGCCCCCGTTTGCTTGCCCAAAAATTTATAGGGGGGGCTAACAGTGGCTCCACATGGGGATGGCTTCTTCTTGAAGGATTCAAGAATTCAGAAAATGATCTCTTGGTGTAGGCCAGGTGCCTGCTTCTTGAACCATCCATTTCTTTCTTTTATCAGCTGCCACAAGCTATGAAGACAACATATCAGCAGTAAAATTCTCCCAAAAAACTACCTACCCACTCTAAAGTTCTAACATTTTCCTTTGGGTGCATTTGGGCTTGCTGACCCTTTACATCATTTTATTTGAAAATAAGAAAACAAACCTAATCTACTTCTACCCTTATTTCTCCATGAGACCAGATTAGACTGTTGGTCTCACATGTTTCTCTACCTACACTACTACCTACTAGGATTAGACTGTCTAGTAGGTTTCTTCCCTACATTCTAAGACAGAAATTGAAACAACTAACTCCCTGCTCATAGGCTAAGCTTTATTGAGCTTTTCCTACCTACCCTACTCTACTGAAATATTTACAAGTCTAGCTTACAAACATTGTCTTCCAATGTAACCAGTCCATCAAATGATCCCATGGCTGGCCTTTCTTGCTCAACTCCTTGAGCAGGCTAGATAGTCAGGGCAACTCCCACTCTTTTGGTTCAATAACAGCAGCCTTGAAAAAATGTCTTTCTGTCTGCAACATGTTGCTCAACAAGACCTTTGATCCTTCTTCAAATGTATGCAGGAAATGTGCATAAGGATCATGAAAAGATACCTGGCTATGAATGTTTGGCAAGCAGGTTTCAACCTGGACCTCCTCTTCTTCCACTGGATCAAGGATAAGACTCTCTTGAAGAAGAGAATCTTCTTCATCTTCTGAACTAGAGGACTCATCATATATGGCAGTGTTTTCCTCTTGGAGCTCTGATATATTTTTCTCTGAGGTGCTGAGCTCTGTGAGAAGATCTATGTATTCTTGAGCAGCGTTTTGGTCCATTGCTTCCTCTTTTTCAAGAGAAAGCTCTTTGCTTTCATTCTGCTCAAGAGTCTCTTATTTGCTTTCCTCCTCATCTTCTGGAAAGATAAACTGCTGGTTTCCAGTCTCACTGATGATCTGAGGTAGAGCAGAATGAAGATTCATAGAATCTTCATCTGCTATTATATTGTCATAGCTCTCCCCATCAATATCATAGATAGGCTGACTAGTTTCATTACTTCTCTGGAGCCATTGGTCCCGATCTTCCTCCCACAGATCTAAGGATGATGGTCCTGCAAGCTCAACTTCTCTTTGAAAGCAATCATCATCAAACGGATCATAAAAAGGAAAATCATAACTGTAAGTAATTTCACCCTTCAAACTTATCAGATTCTCAGCAGGTCTTTCTTCATTCTGATCTACAGAGGAGTGCTCTAAATCTGAATCATCAAACCCATAAGATGAGTGAGAAAGAGTGTGTGTTCTATAGAATATTTCTGGGGTGGACTGTTGGTTTAATATCTGATCAATCTCTTCTTCTGTCAAAAGAGGGGTTTCCCTTTCATCATGGATAGAAGAGCACCATTCCTCTTGCTCTTGTATTAGTTGATTTGGAGACTGGATATTTCCTTGAGCCTCTTCTCCCTCATCAGATTCTGCCTCTTCTGTGTGGACCCTTGTTTCCTCGAGGCAGCGTTCCCTATTAGCTTCTGCTATTAGGTCCTGATCTTCTCTAGTCAGTGCAACACAAGACGCGGGTAAGCAATCAGATAGTTCTTGATCACTTTCCTCTTCATCTTCTATAGATTCTTGAGTATCATACATGTCTTGCACATCTTCTCGGCTTTGAGTTTGTTCTTGCTTTGAAAGATGCATGGGCTGCTCGAAATAACCATCATCTGCATTCGTATTAGCCATGTACATCTTCAGCATTTCACCAAACTTTTATGTTAATTCAATTAATTGATCACACAAAGCATCGTAATTTGCATCTCTGTCCACGTTTGGATTGATTCTTATGCAAATAAGGTTACTGCTTATTCTCAACCAGTCCAGTGTCCTTCACTAGTGGAGTCATTGGGTCTTTGGATCGTGGGGAGTGCGGAGTCGCCAAGTGGATGTATATGAATATTTGAAACGGGATGCTGTCCACCATCAGCAATGAAAAGCCAATCTAAAAGCACAGTGGTCGGTCCCCATTGGAGTCACCATTATGTTGGTGACGAAAATGGGAAATAGACCAAATATTAGAAGTTCTGGACTCTCAGATTCGTTCCCCGGCAGAGTCGCCATTATGTTGGGGTTCCCATGTTTTGGCCAGATTGGCAAGACCAAAAGATGAGACAACATTAGAACCACTTTTGGGCCCTAGGATCTAACCCTCCTGGACCCGGAGATGGATCTCTCCAAATAGAGAAAGAATGATATATCTTTGAAAGCTAAAATTGAGATATTAGGCTAGGTATGAAGCACAGATGGGGGGTTTAAATGATTTGGTTGGTTGGTTGCTGGGTTGGTCAGGAGATCATAGACTGAGAGAGTAATGGGAGAAAGGAAACAAAACAGCAGGAGGCTTCAGAAAAGAGGGTAGGCCAAGACAGTGCCATCCATTGGGCTATGGAGTCATGAAAGGAAATTACTTGCATCCACTAGCCAAGGCTTTCAAAGGGCAAGTCATCTACACTAAAGGATCTTTTAGGCAGATGGTGGAATGGAACATTAAGGAGAGAAAGTGGAAGAAGGAGAGGCAACCACTGCCTATATCAGGTCAGAGGTCATTTAACTCTAGACCTGCTTGGACATACTCAAAGGCAGCTCTCAAAAAGGGACGAAGGGGCAGCTTATAGATCAGACCAGAGGTCATTTAAATCTAGGTCTGCTTTAGCAACTCCAAGGAAAAACATAGATAAGTTTAACAAAGAGATCTTAGGAAGGCCAGTTGGTCGTGCAAGGATCCTAGTGGACAGGGCTAACTCTAATCCCCAGTGTTCCAAAACCTTCCATCTTAAACCCAACAAGAACATCTAAGAACTGATTCATTTAATTCATACATCAGAGAGTAGGCAATATCATCCACTACACTGGTTAAATCAACTGAAATCAATTCTCAGATAGCACATAAAGCAGAAAAAATTAAAGGCAGGGAGAGCAGGAAATATAGGGCACCTAACAAGGGTGAATCCTATGTTATACTTTTGTCTCCTACCATAAGAGCATGAAACAGTATGAAAATGTAATAAACAGAGTTAGGAAAAACGTCACCAATAGTAATAGACCAGGATCCTGTGAAATGTGCTTTGATTAATTGATACAAAACCAGTCATGTAAAATATAGCTCAATGGCTGTTACAGTCCAGAATTTCTCCTCCCAGCCTATTACATAAAACTACTCAGCTACCCCCTCCCACGACTGTTCTAACAGTCAAGAATGAATCCCTCTAACAGCAACTGCCACAACAAGGCAACAACAACCTTTACATTATGTTCTCAGGGATTCTTATAGGAGAAGAGGAAGAAACAAAAGTAGGTGAACAATTAAATGAGTCTCATTAAGACGGAATGGTGGAGGAAACCAAGTCCATTCTTCTTAATGGCGTTGTGCTGTACTCTGTAGATTGGTTGGAGACGTTTGTCAGGTCCAGATTGACCTCTGATATGTTCTTTAAGTCCTTACGGCGATCTGGAACTTTGCGTTGCCATTCTGGAATAAATGAACTGGATGGGAAAACTGCAAGGCCGCTCCATACCTCCATAACTGCTGCCTGATTGTCTTGAATGGGCTTCAGTCAGTGTAATTAATTGTTTCAGGGCTCGAGAGGCATGGATATTTTAAGGGAAGGTGAACGCCCGGAGAAGAGTACTCTACCGATATTGAACACAGTAAGCTTTTTACGGCTATGCTTAAGTCTTCAAACCATGCCCTTTCCCTTTAAATGCGGGGTTTAAACATTAACTTCATTAATAACAGGCACCAACCCCCTTTGAATTCTTTCTGCTGGTCCGCTGAAAAATGCTGAAACGGCCTCTCTGTGCTGTCTGTGTAATAAAATACACCTGTTATAAACCTGGGCAGTAGTGGTGGAGAAGTGCTTTGGAGGCCTGGAGGAACGGTGGCAGAACAGTGGGAACAGCGAAAACAATGAGAAGTGGCGGAAGAAATGATTATAGTGTAAAGGCCCAAAGGTTTTCTCTTAAGTGAATCACAAAGGGAAACGGGGAAAAACAATGGAGCGGAGCCACGAATGTGGGACCCGGCGTGGGCGGAGGGCGATTTATTAAAGTTTAATGAAAAATGCGAAGGTTAAGACTTTGGTGGGAATGCAAAGGAATTGAAGGAAATGAAATGAAAAGTGACGGGAATGATCGTATGAGGTGGGACCCAAGATGAATAGCAAAATCGCAAATAGAGAAAGTGCGATGGGAGAAAATGCGACTGGCGGAAAATGCGATGGGGAAAGTGCGATCGGCGGAAAGTGCGATGGCGGCAAGTGAAACAGACGATCGCATCGAAAATATTTACAACGCGATCAGATCGCATCGCAAATATTTGCGATGGATCAATCGAATACATATAATGAAACTGCGATATGCGATAAGTGCTATCTGCGATAGATGCGATCGGGCGGAGTTGCGATGCGAGAACTTGCGATGGAGGAAAAATGCGATCAGGGGAAAATGCGATGGGCGGAAAGTGCGATGGGGGATTCGTGACGGATGGAAGTGCGATTTCACAAGGATTTGGCCGGTGGCATCGCAAATATTTATGGTGGATCTAACGTAACACAACCCACAAAAAATGCGATTCGCGATTTGCATGAAGGCCTTGCTGAACAGCTTTGGAGGAAACACTGTTACATGGGGGAAAGAGCTGGGGTTGGGGAAAATAAGCCTCTTTATATGTGGGGAAGTGGGTTTATAGCACTTTAACGGATTTTAAAGCCCATAAAGGGTAACGATAAGAGAGAAAGGGGTTCGGGGTGAAAAAGGATTTGGGGGAATTCGAAAAGGTAAGAATGGAAATAGAAGGGGAAACAAGTAGAATCTAAGTGGGTGTTGAAATAAGAGGGAAAAGGGGGCCTTTGGGAATTTCTTCACAAACAGAGAGGCTTTATAATAGGAATCAGCAGAGGGGAATTTATCAAAGGATAAAAGACACATGGAGGCTTCAAGGAGACTGTGTTTTCAGAGGAAATGCATTCCTTGAAGGTTCAAAAACAATTTAGCCCCCGTTTGCTTGCCAAAAAATTTATAGGGGGAAGCACACAGGGTCTCACAAGTAGACTTAAGAAATCCATTTAGAACTAGGTCTCTTGATGATTTAGATCAGCTAGATTCTGAGTCTTCACTTTCATCTCCTGAAACAAGTGAACATCCTGGTAGTAGAGAAAAACACCACCTGATTCACATTTCCTTTTCAATTTAGGTGTCTCTCACCCAAGATCAGCTCAGCAATCTATTCCTGGTCCATCCACATCTCTTTATCCTACATCCACTGTCCAAACAACTCCACTTCAGCCCACTTTCCCTTTTGCTAATCCACCTCTTGTAAATCCACCTCCACCACATATCATGGCAGCATGGTATGCTCCCTTAGTCCTTCCTGTACCATTAGTCAATCTTCCACAGGACTATCAGTCCAAAATTCCATTATATGATGCTAGTAATGCTACAACTGCATCACAACATGTGGATAAAATGAATGACTACTTTGACAGAAATGAAATTGATGATGATTCTGTCAAACTTAGACTATTTGCACAGAGTCTGGGGGGAGAAGTAAGAAAATGGTTTAAAGGCTTAGCCCCCCACAATATAAATGATCTCCAAGCCTTCCATCAGACATTCTTAAACAAATGGGAAGTGAAGAAGAATCCTCTCCAAATACTTTCTGATTACAAAAACCTCCATAGAAACACTAGGGAAAGTGTAAAAGCTTACTGCACTAGATTTAATATTGTGTATAATGCACTTCCCCCTAATCTAAAACCTCCACAAGGCTCAGCATTAAAAAAATTTCCTAAAGGGTTTGACCCCAAGATGGCCTATCAGCTGAGAGAGAGATATCCTGCAACTCTTGAAGATATGCAAAAAGGAGCTCTTGCTATGGAAGTTAACTTAATGGAGAAAAGAGCGAGAATGAAGAATGAAAAGAAAGTGTCCTTTAGAGAGGAGTCCACCTTTAGAGAGGAGTCCACCCCTTCTACTTCCAGCTCAAAGATGGAAAGAATGATGGAGGAGATGATGAAGAGAATGAGCATCTTTGAGAGAGCACAAGCAAGTCAAAACCAAACTTCTCCTCAAAACAAAAACCATAATCAAAATCAGAATTTTAGAAGGAACCAACCTCCAAACAGACCGAGGGAAGATGATCAACAGATCACTCCTCCCTTTCATCAAAACTACGTGAGTGAGGTTGAGGAAATAGATGAACAAGTAGAGGATGATGATATCAATATGCTGGGAGTAGATAATGATGACTTTGAGGTTCATTGTGATAGAAAACAAGGTCTTTACACACCCTATGATGACAAAAGAAATGAGGATGAAAGCTATTATCAAGACATGGAGAATGTCATCATAGAATCTCAAAGGGAATATGACCTTAGAAGTAAAACCAATCAAAAAACTCCCAACATCAAAACCTCTGACAAATCTTAACAAAAAAACACTATAAACAAGCCCAAGGTTTTCAAACAGAAGGACAAAAAAGTAGCTATAAATTTTGATAAATGTAAAGAGAAAGGCACTCAAAACAGTTCAAAACAGAGTGAAGACCTTAGCAGTACTAGCACTTCAGCTAGTACTCTTGTTAAAACAATTTTGTCAAATGTAAATAGAACAAATCAGCAAACTGATTTTGCTGATAGAATGGCAGTTAACAAGGCTGAGACAAGCACTTCAAAGAATCAAATTCCTTTCAGCCTGGAGCAGGAAATTTCCAAAATTAAAATCTATGTTCCTCTAATTGAGTTAGCTACCCACAATGTATATAGGACCCAAATTTTGAAGGCTTTAAACATAGAGGAGAATAATGACACAGTCAATCTTAACGATGACCAACCAGAGCTTATTTTTGGTCCAAATATTAAAGGTAGATATCAAGAGGGACCTGTTCCTCCCTTTTATGTAAGTTTAAATGTTCATGACAAGATTTTTCACAACGCTATGCATGACTCAGGAGCCTCTCATAATTTAATGCCAAAGGCTGTGATGGAGAGCCTGGGTCTAGAAATCACCAGACCTTATAAATATCTTTACTCCTTTGAATCGAGCAGAGTAAAATGTTTAGGATTGATCAAATACCTCTGTGTTAACTTAGCACAGATTCCAGCCAAATGTTTGGTGATGGATATTGTTGTCGTTGTATGGAATGTTATTATCTAGGTCTTGTGGGGCTAAGTTACAAGGGAATATGTATATGGACATGACATATGCGACCATCCCTGTGTTTAATCAATCAAGAAGACTTTACAGGGAGTCCCATATGCAGTACATGGTTACTAGTCAAGACAGACCTCAAAACTCTCCTCTGTATTCTGTAAATACAGGCCTCGATTCTTTTATCCTGTTTAATGATGAAACACATAGTGAACAAGTCACTTTAACAGAGTTAATGACCGATAGGGAGGAAGAGGAAAACATCATAGAAGGGTCTGAACAGTTTGCTGCATTTGAAAACTTTAGCGAACCAAACACTAGCCTTGAACTACAAGTCATGTGTCCTTTGCTTTTAAACCTTGACTGTCAAGGAAGTAAACTTCAACACAACGAAAAACATGAGGAGTTGAAACGAATACAACTAAGTGCTGATATTCCACAACAATTAGAAAGCATAGTGGTTGAAGAGGACAATAACCAAAGAAAACCCAAAGCTGATCCTCTATGGAGTATGTACTTTGATGGGTCATGCACTAGAACTAACGCTGGTGCAGGTGTCTTTATTTGTAACACTAAGAACAACCACACATAAAACATTTCTTGTAGATTAAACTTTCAGTGTTCAAATAACATAGCGGAATATGAATCCATGCTTTTAGGCTTATATTTGTTGAAAAATTTAGGAGCCAAGAGAATTAAAGTACATGGGGACTCAGAACTAATCATTAGGCAAGTCAACGGGGAATACAACACAAATCTCCCCAGACTTAGGGCCTATCGAAACGATGTCATGGACCTTTTAAAATCTTTTGAGGAGTCCCAGTTAATTTTTGTCCCAATAAAAAGAAATATTGCGGCCCACAGTTTAGCCTTTGTAGCTAGAATATTCTTAACGCCATATGAAACCAAAGAATGTACAACTCAGATTAAATTTAGACCAGCCGTTCCTGATAACAAAAGATATTGGCAAGTGTTCGACAGAGACAAACAAATATAAGACTTCATGCAATTCAGAAATGAATTTGAACTTCACAGTTCGGATTCAGATTGTGAAACAAATTGCACTGATGAAGAAAACTTTCTTGGAGAAGAAGAACCATCTCTTGAGCTTGCCAATGTTAATCTACTATCTAGCAAACTTAAAAATAAAATAGAATCGACTGCAGAGTTAGAAACCCTGTAGTCTAATGATCAGAGTTTGCCAAAGGGTCTGGCCCCTTTAGAAGAGTTGTTTGATTTTAACAATGTGGCCAAGAAGCCAAAACTGGAACCTGTAGAGACTGAAGTGGAGGAGTGCAATATAGGAAGTGAACTTAAACCTATGATGATCAAATTGTCTAAAACTTTACCAGCTCACATTAAACTCAAATACATAGAGCTGTTTAAATATTTTTCTAATGTTTTTGCGTGGAGTTACGAAGATCTTAAGTCCTATGACATTGAAATAATACAGCACAAAATCCCTCTCAAGGAAAACCAAAAAGCATTCAAACAGAAACTGCGCAGAATAAACCTTGTTCAGTTGCCTTTGGTTGAGAAGGAGATTAAAAAAATGTATGAAGTTGGTATTATTGTCCCTATTAGATATTCTAAGTGGGTATCTAATCTAGTGTTAGTTAGGAAGAAAATAGGAGAGATCAAGCTTTGTATAGACTTTAGAGACTTAAACAAAGCTTCATTGAAAGAAAACTACCCTTTGCCTAAGATGGATCATATTTTACAAAGGGTGGTAGGGTCTAGAAGAATTTCTTTGCTTGATGGCTATTCAAGGTATAATTAGATCTTAGTCCACCTTGATGATCAATTAAAGACAACTTTTACTATACCATGGGGCACTTTCATGTATGTGAAAATGCCCTTTGGTCTAATGAATGATGGAGCAAATTTTTAGAGAGCCATGGACATAGCATTCTCGGAAGAACTAGGCTACTTCATCATTATTTATCTTGATTATGTTACTGTGTTTTCAAAGATAGATGAAGAGAACTTAGAACATTTAAGAAAATTTTTCGAGAAATGCAGAAAGTTTGGGATATCTTTAAACCTTAAGAAAACACTATTCGATCTCCAAGAAGGTAAACTTCTTGGGCACATTATTTCTAAGGAGGGTATAAATATAGATCCAAAGAGGATTGATGCCATATTGCAAATCTCTCATCCTCGAAACATCAAGGAGTTACAATCTTTCATAGGAAAGATTAAGTTTTTGAGAAGGTTCATACCCAACCTGGCTGAGCTCCTTAGGAATATAACAAACATGTTGAAGAAGGAGCAAGGGGTGAAATGGACCTTGGAAGCAAAGAAGTCATTTGAGCTGGTAAAACAAGCATTAACCAAAACACTGGTTCTAATCAGTCCTGATTTTTCAAAAGATTTTTATATTTTTTCATTTGCATCAGAATGTACAATAGTTGTTGTCCTTTTATAGAAAAATCTACAAGGACAAGAGCAGCCTATTGCATTCTTTAGCAAGGCTTTGAGAGATGCTCCTTTGAAGTATAACATTATGGAAAAGAAAGATTTTTCTTTGGTTAAAGCTTTTGAAAGACTTCAGAGTATACATCTTGCACTCACACATCATTTCTTTTGTCCCAAATTTAGTTGTGAAAGACATTCTAACACAGACCCAGATGGTAAGAGAGGTAAGTGGATTGTTGTTATTCTTGAATAAGGGGATTTAGAGATAAAACCCACTAAACTCATCAAAGGCCAAGGTCTAGCTAGATTAATGGCTGAATCCAATTTTGAAGTCTTTGATATTAATATGATTAATGTAAGCTTTAGATGATCAAGAGGAAATCTCACCCCATTATTGAAGACCATTTTATGAATTCCTCTGGTATGCTGATATTTATGTTTTTTTCTAATAGCCAATCACCTCGATTTGACAAAAATAAAGTGTGTTCCTAAAGTTAAAAAGTTATAAAACTATTGCACAGGAGATAAATGTCTTTATTGGAAAAATGCAAGTGGTGTATTGCTTAAATGTTTGCCTGAGTATGATGCAGAGAAGGTTAAGCACGAGTTCCATGAAGGAGAGTGTGGAGGCCACCTATACTGGAAGACAACAGCCAATAAAATCCTAAGTTCTGGTTACTATTGGCCTACTCTTTTTCTTGATGTTCACAAGATGATAATTGCTTGTCATAAATGTCAACTTTTTGAAGGCAAAAGGAAGCTACTACCCTTGCCTATGCATCCAATCACTGTTGAAGCCCCTTTTCAATAGTGGGGACTTGACTTCATAGGTGAAATCCATCCTCCATCCTCTGCTCAACATAGATGGATTCTCACAGCCATAGAATATTTCACTAAATGGATAAAAGCCATCCCTTGTAGGCAAGCCAATGATTCTATTATTATAAAATTCATGGAGACTAATATTCTCTCTAGATTTGGCTGTCCTACCAAGATCATCACTGATAATGCAGCAACATTTGGATCAAAGAAGGTGGTTGAATTCTGTCACAAGTATCAGATAACATTGGGGCATTCCACGGCCTATTACCCTCAAGGTAATGGACTTGCAAAATCCTCAAACAAGAGTTTAGTGAAAATAATCAAGAAGTTGTTGGAGGACAACAAAAGGTCTTTGCACACAAAGCTAGTTCATGCACTTCGGGCCGACAGATTGACTTTGAAGAAATCTATTGGAATGTCACCCTACCAGCTTGTGTATGGCATTGATGCAAACTTTCCTACCAACCTTTGTGTGCCAGTTATGAAGATGATTCAAGAGGTTCGGTCAGAAGATAATGACAAGATCAGAAGGATAAATCAAATTATTCATCTTCAGCAAACCACAGAGGAGGTTTATAACAAAGCATTACAGAAGCAGGACATCATTAAAAAGATTTTTCACAGAAGAACAAAGGCTAGCAATTTCAAGGGTGGGGACAAAGTTTTAAAGTGGGACTCAAGAAGGGAAGACAAGGGCAAGCATGGAAAATTTTACAACTTATGGCTTGGCCCTTACCTCATTCATTCAGCTGCTGGTAACAATGCCTTTTTCTTACAAGAGTTGAATGGAACAGAATTGTTTGGGGGTCCTGTAAATGGCAGGATTCTTAAGCATTACTTCTCTTGATCCATGTCATATTCTGAAAGCCTTTTTATCTTTTTCTCATTATAAATATTTCATCCATCATTGCATTCAAAGTTATAAAAATAAAAAATACAAAAACAATGAAAGAAGGAAAAGAGGGCAGATTTAAAAAAAAATAAAGGTACAGCCCCATACCAACAAAAGAGAAACAAATCTGAAAGTGTGCAAGCTTAAATTCCACTCCTGAAGAACACACTTCTAATTAGTCAAACAACCTAATCTTGACTAATTAGTTTTAAATTTACTACTGATAAGATAGTGAATATGATTTACCAAACTTTTTAATCTTGGCTTATCAGTAGGTAGATTATGCTAGAAATTAAAGGTTCAAACATGCTCAAAATCTAAACCTATGTTTCCAAGAAGAATGACTCAAATATTTTTATTTCTTGAGTCAATAACGGAGGTAAAAACTGGTTCGAATCAGCTCAAAATCTGAACCAGAGAACGAGGAAGAACAACTGAAATGAAGGTCAAAACAGAGCTGAAAAAAGATGAAGGAAGTGCTTTCAAATTTCAGGTCTTAAGCCTTCCATTTTTTATTTAATTTTCTGCAGAATAATATCTATGTGTAGCTTGTTTTTTATGCCATAGATCAGCATCAAGTTAGACTGTTCAATCCTGAATTATATGCTTTTTAAATTTCTACTGTAGAATTTAGAGAATAAAAATCTGTTAGACTATTTAACCCTAACAGATTAGTAGATTAGGTAGAGAAGCATATGAACTCAACAGTTTAATATGAGTTCATGGAGAAATAAGGAGTATAATTATATTAGTTTTATGCTTTCAAAAGAATAAAATGTTGTGAAAAGAGTTTTTCAATCCAAGTGCACTCTAAAGAAGAACAAATGTTAGATCAATAGGATTGGTAGGTAGAAAGCTTGTATTGATGAAGTTCCATTGTTCTCCATGGCTGCTGACATTTTTCAGAAACAAAGAAGATCATCCGAGTAAGAAAGGTAGCCCAATGGATAAAGCACTAATTAGCCTCCTACAGAATGCAAGTCTGAAGTTCTTGATGCCTTCAAGAAGGCACCATCCCCAAGTGGAGCCACTGTTAGCCACCAATAAAATTTTTCA